>WTSP01023443.1:0-27770 GCA_025331215.1 Actenoides lindsayi | reverse complement strand
GCAGGATTGGCCTTGCCCCTGCCAACACCTACCCCATGGAGAGGCAGAGCTGGCGGCTGATTTCCAACTGGTGCTCTTGTAATCTAATCTCCTAGAGTTTATGTTTATCATTGACAGAACTACCAAGTCAAAATAACTTCATCTAAAAGACTTGTTGTAAGTTTTCTGATGGCAGCTTCCGGGAGATGAAAAGGCTGAAGATTGGGAAAGGAAAATTTACTTATTTAAAATATCACAAGCAGAATCTTCATTACCTAGCCTATTGCAATCCTATTCCAAAACAGATTGCTGAAGAGATAACCAGAGAACTTCTTAATTAAAATCCTATTGGTGTACTGTATCTACAGAGATAATTAAATACAACACCAAGTTTTGCATACAAAACCATATTTATCTTGCCAAGCAAATAATTGAGAAAATTTACTTGTTGGATAAGACGTAATGTAGATCTTTTTGTCAGTTGCCTTCTATTATCTGCATTACATACCAAAGAGCTGCATGACAGCAGATTTATTTACATTTTTAACTGACCAGCAAGCAAATACAGAATAGTGAAATACATGTGCCTGTCACGATAAATTAACTCAAGGATGATAACTTCAGTTGAACTGTGAAATGGTCTGGATAACTGACATTTTATGCACTACTCACATTCATCAGCAGAAGCTGTAATATGTTCCCCTATTTTAAGCAATCAATGAACTACTAAAAGTAATTTTCTATTTTTAACACACATTTATCAAAAATTCCATGCAGACCTACTATTGCTGGAATGTACATAAGCCTCACAAAATTACAGCTCACCATTTATAAACACTGAGCACTAGCAACATACATACCATTACTTCAGATTTCATTTTCACTGCTAACCAGCAAAATAAAAGGGAAAAAAGATACATTGTAGAATTCATCCATCTTTCTAATGGTTATTTTAAAGAACTAGTCCCAGGAAAGTAAAATATCAGGAAGCACTGAAAACATTTTCAACCTACAGGGTATTCAGGACTCAGCAGGAAGCACAAGCTTAGCAGGAAAAAGAATTTAACTACTACCTGCTGACTGCATGTGTATCTCATTTTAATTAACACCACGATGCAGCACAGGGGAACATCTCTGTACTGTTACTACCACATTGTGTTTTAATGACAGTCATATTCCAAGTTCAAATATTAGAGAATATTTCCTAACAACCCTATAATAATATCAAAGGTCCAGAAAAAATAACCAACATATCTAGAAGAAAAGCTTCTTTTTCTATTTTAAATAGGTAGAGATGCAGTGGATATTACATAAAGTACTCTTCAAAGCGTTGACATTCTGCCTCAATACTGTGAAAAAGTATTTGGATCTGTAGATAACCTTACCATGTATTTTGCTGGACTGTTTCAAATATAGTCAAGGAGAAATCAAATACATTTCTTCCTTCTTTTTAGGGCTTGCTGAGCCTTCATGGCTTGCAAGTGTTCTTAACAAGTTAATAGTTATGCTTTATTGGGGGGGAGGGGGGATTATTTGTGCAAAGTAATTCACTCATTTAAATTTGCAGCTGGTAAATTAATTATCAAATAATTTTCAAATCTTTAAAAATAAAATCCCTCTTGAGAGGTGATTAGTGATGTTAGCAAAATAATTTCCATAGAAAATTTTCTGTACAGTAGTGCATTCTGAATATTTGCTATATCCAGAATAAAAAAGCATACAATATGATAAGATGTGTAGCCAGAGGTACCTTTCCCTGCAGACTTTGTTTTGTCTGTGTCATCAGTCTTCACAAACACAATGACACTATGTGCTATATTACCTTTTCAAATGCTGTAAGAGCAATCTAATTGTAGCTTCCCACATCCATTCATGATAGGAATGAAAAAGTAGTTACATGAAATCCTTAAATATCCATTGGAGCAATGGCTGACATTCAGTAATAGACATTTGGAAATGTATTCTCCAAGTTTTTGAAGTAAACAGTCACATTGCTAGCCTATTACATATTGGAGTGTTCAATATACAGTCAGAAAGCATCAACAGAAGCAGCTAAGATCAGATACTCCCTCCAAATGCTTTATTTTGCAATATTAAGACTGTCACATAGATGGAAGCAATGAATAACAGGATATTCTACCTCAGTGCCACCAAAAAAAACCCAACCAAAAAAAAACAAAGAAAGATGTTTTATTCTACTCTACAATGAAGTAAAGATTTACTGACACCAACATAACAACCATTTTTCAAAAGTAAGATGACTTCAGTGCTCTTGATAAATAGATTCATATGTATACATATAACCCTTCATCTGCAATCTGGACATGAGCAAAACACAAACACACACCACCACAATGAAGGAAAAGCATGAGGTGATCTGAGAAAGGAAAACAAAACCAGAGAAGCATCTGAGAATCTACATCACAAGCACAAGAAAGTAGGTAATATTGACAGAATTAAAGCTGCCAAAAACCAGAGTGACAAAATTATTCATAGAAACTACAACTGGATCAAAATATCAAGAGACTCCATTTAAAGCCTCCTGAACATGAAAGATCAGAAGACGGCTGGAGGAAATCACACGTTCTCGAGTTAATATAGTCACAACTTCCAATTATAAACTATGACAATGTTAATTTTAAAAGAGGTACAAAGAAAAATACTGCAAAAGGTGAGCACCAGAATGATACAGACTGCTTAACATTCATACTATATAAGCACAAAAATACAATGACATTCATTCCAGAGCATGCCTAATCCTGAACAGATTTAAATGGATAGAGAAAATCACAGATGTGTTTGGGGCCATTAAACACATGCTAAGCTGTAATAGTTTTTAGAAGTACAGACATCTATTTCATAGTGTACAACAAAAATCCGTGGTTTTCCAGGAAAAATAGACAGTGCATTCATCCTACTCATCCTAACTTTTGGATACACAACAAGATTGCAAAATTGTTTCATCTAAGGCTTTAGACCACACAGGCTTGAAAAAAAATGAGCAATAGCTAGTTCAAGTACTTTGAGATAAAATTGAGGAGGGATTATTACAGTCACTTTGGAGTAAAATGGGTTTAAGTGAAGTCTTCTCTAAGACTATGGAATAAGTACCTAAATGTTGTTGGGAAATGGCAAATGAAACAGTGATGGACAATTAAAAAAATTAAAAAGCAAGTATAACAGACAGTAAGGCAGACAAGAGAAGAAGGCAACAAGCAGAAAAAAATTAGCATTATTTCAGCATGTGCAGATAGCCTCAAGCTGTTGGGATATTTTCATTAGCTGTTTGAGGAGATACTGAAAGATAGATGTCAGAGTGAAACTGCTCCTATTGTGTCACTCAGTGCTTAAATGTTAAATTTAGTGAAATTTTTCAGCTCTTCTATAAATACCTCTAAGCACATCAACTGTAGATTTAATGTGCTGATTCAAGCACTTGTATATACATATATCTATACTAGTATACACAGTCAATATGTTTATTCAGAGCAAGTCAAACAAGTCTGTGACAGCAAATTCACTACAAATTACTAAGCTTTGAGAGCAGAACATATGCATGCCCCAGAAAGAATGAATTCAATGAGTTCACACTGCATGATACTCACACATGCGTTTTTCTGAGAAAACCATGAGAAAGTTTGATGATCTATGACACACCTGATGTTTTTAAAACCTCCCACAGACTATGAACCCTCAGAAATTCTTTCCTCTGCTGTTGTGATTTATGAGCTTTCTTCACACGTGTACTTGGTGCTGTGCAGGTCTTAAAAGCTGTGGATCAAGGAAAAACTCCCTTTAAGCTCCATAAATGTCACCTGATAAAAGTTATCTGACTGTGCATTATCTAACCTAGCTGAAAACTATCGTTGCTAAACACTTGCAGCATGCATCGAGTCTTCCACAAATACGAACAGGTACTTTTTTTGTTTACATGCAAAACTGAGTACAAAATGGTTTCCTCAATTTCTTTTTCCCAGGTTAGTGAAGCTATTCCTGTAAATCTTCCTAACTACTGAGTTTATTTAAATGATATTCAAAATAGAGTCCCCATTGTATTGCTCTGTAAGAAAAAACAAAAAGAAAACAAGTTTAAAAATCTGGGAAGAAACATTTTGCAACTACATATTAGAAACCAGACACCACGCTGAAGCAGGTTTTTACCAGCATCAAACACATTATTATCTGCTTTTGTTCCACTAACCTGAACCAGTTTTATTAATAGCATTTCAGCAGGTTATAAGCCATATCTAAACTTTTTGTCCACATCTTAAGGAATTAACACAGTTCGAGAAGAGTCCAAATGCGAATGAATAGTCATATTCAAAAATTAACTGTACCTTGTATATATTTATTTTCTCCTTACAACAAAAGTTATAGCATAGCAAAATATCCCAAAACTATGCAAGGTTCAATTTTGCAGGCAATGGAAATAGCATCAGGTAAAAACAGAGACAGATTATCCCATAAAACTGGACAATTTTGCAAAACTATTTGCACATGGAAAAAATATCTAATGCAGGGCAGAAGAAAAAGAAAGATTGGGTATTTTTCATGTCTTTCATCTTAAGCAGCACAACCTTCTTGGTTTGCCTAATTTTGTTAAAGAACTGAAAATGAATTGTTCCTAAAAATCGATGTGAGTGATTTGCCTTCTTTTCACAGAGAGCTGTTGAGTGCCTGGCAGCAATTTGTGGGTAATAGACTAGAGATGCCCATTTCTGTAAATGATTTCCTTAATGATCCTTTGTTTCACAATGTGACGAATACTGCAGCTTTCATCTTCCAGTCTCTGCAGTAGTTTTTGCACAACCTGGCGTAAGTCAGGCGGCCCAAGCCTTTCTATGCATTTTGATGGTGCATGCCTTGGGAATTGATAAATAGAAGTTGTATTTGTTTTGTGAAATTACTTTCAGAGAGCCTCGACTCAGTAAAGCAAGGTCTTCCAATACACACTGACAACATGGAAATCTGTTCTCAAGAAAGGCTTATCTACTGAGTACTTGGCTTATTCTACTATTGGAATTCCATTGAAAATCCCTAGAAAATAATAAGTAAAACAAAAATCAGGGTTTTTTTTCAGGAGAGGGCGGGGAGGGTTTGAATTCATAGATTTATAAACGTAATAAGCTTTAGAAATTTTTTTATACTTACACAAGACGGATATATAGAAGTTAGTCCTTGAGAGCCCAAAAGAAAGGAAGAATTTTGTTGGAGGAACTTATATTATTTTGTTGTCATCTGGAAAGATAATGGCCAGTCAAAAACCAGTTCATTGACTACCCTCTCCAGGAACCTTTTTTTATAAAATTCAATTCGGGTAATAACTTTCTTTGCCTTTTCTGTAGCCCACATTTCATATACTAGTATTAGTCATTTTCATTCATGGTCTTAATTGAACTATTGTTTCTCCCATTAAGTTTCTCTTCTGAACCCTGTATTTTTGGAAAATACTTATTATATGAATGACGGGAAAAAGTTGTCTTGAAAGGTTATTACTATATATAAGCTATATACCTACTGTCTATACTGTTTTCACAGTTTTAACATTCATTTTTAATTCTCTCTGTTTGGAACCTATGGAGTGTTACGAGAGAGAGATGCAAAAGGGAAAACAGGTAAGCAGACTGCTAGTCATAATAGCATGTGGTTTGTTTAAGCTTCTGTGATCTACAGTGCTCCATGACCTCCTGATTCCATCAGGAGCACACACTGGATCAGAAACAGCACTTACAGCCAAAGTCTTTCCAAGCCATTTTTTCTAGTCCCAATGGTATTTTTAATGTCTCAGCATATTCCTCATTCCAAGCATCAATGATATTTGAAGACTCACCAGCACTTCGCCCCAAGGTGTCTCCAGATGGAACAAAGCTTATTGTTTCCTTATGAACTTTTCATTACTCATACTCTGCATTAATAATTGATAAATCTCAAGACTTCACACTAAACTTCCAGCCTTAGTTTCAGTACATTCCTCTTCTTAGTCCTCCTAGAATTTTCATCTGAGCTATCTGACTGTTTGCTATGTTGCAACAGGCCTTAATACCACTCTTGGAATTACAGTAACTGAAAGTTTAGCTGAACTTGCTATTTGTATTCTTGACAGTCGTTATGTTATTTATGGCTTCCAATTTTAAAATGTCTGTAAATAAACTATGTGATGGACATTGGGAAGGATGAACACCTTATGAATTCAACATCCTGTTAGTCGGACTTTGAACAAAGAGATAGAGTGTACTTGGTGCATATGTCTGCCAGTTTTACAGTTGAGAATTATCTGGATGTTTGGTAATTTTAAACCTTTACTCTGAGTTATTAATGTCAGCCTTAAACACTTGCTGGTATAAAACTTGAGTTTTGGCTTATGTTCACATGCATTTGAAGTGGCACAAGTAGGGGAAAAACATACAGGAAACAGTAATCCACTAAACAAACAATACATTTTTCCCATGCCAGAAAGGAGGTGGAGTTACACCTGGCAATAAAGATATCATAGTAGTAATTCATATTCATTTTTAAATACCCAAAATGCGCTCAGTGTGCTTCACAGAGAAGAAACTTATTCTCTTCCCACTTTTTAGTAGCTAGCAACTTCTTCTGACCAGCACAGAGGGAAGGTTGAGTCAGTGGCCAGGTTGAGTCAGTGGCCAGGATCAGTGTATGATCCAATACCTCTGCAGATAACCCACATCTCTAGCAGTATCAGTACTCAAAAAAACTGTTCCTCACTTTCACCTTACCTTTTAATGAAACACAAGACCCCAGAACAGGACCAGCTGAATGACATGCCTGTGATCTATAGAAAGATAAACTAGATTATCTTTTTAGTCTCTATTTCTGCTTTATTATTAAAGCTGTGTATATGCTGGAGTAGGGAGGGAGGTACAGGGAATGGATACGTCCTTTGATACCAAGAAAACCTAGCTGCCAGCTTCAGCCCTGCCGTGACAACAGACAGGAAAAAAAAAAAAAAAGAACAAAAAATAAAATACCCTAAATAAAGTCAAGGAAGCTTCAGGTTCCTACAGCTTAATGAAATTAATTTCTGAATCTTGAGGTTATTACCCTCAACAAACTCACAAAGAAGAGTCTAAAGAGGATTTGAGAGATTTCTTTAGTCCACAAAAGGACAAAGATAGATTTACAGACAAGTCTTCTTCTAGGGGAACAGACTGAGAGTTGTGTAAGCAGTTTGAAAAGAAGTTACAAGTAATTGCCGCCACCATTCTGGGGGGGAATCAACGGGGAAAGATGATGGTTGAGGGATAAATCAGGGTACATGTAACTGAAAGTGTGACTATGGAGCCCAGGATCCCAAGAGATTCCCCTGAGCCTTCATGGCAAAGGCTGAGTCCTTGAACTCAGAAGAAGTCCTGCTTCTTAAAGAGAGATCATTTTTCAGACATACAAATGAGCTGTTGAAAACTAGTCTTATGAATAATACTACTGAGGTCAAGCCAGGTTGATTACCTGACCCAGTGGAATAGAGGCAACAGATGGGGGGTACCTTTATATCCGCAAGATTTTTAAAGCATTCAGAAGTGATATTTCCACAGGCAATGAGGGTATCAACTGCATGAATCTTACTTTTAAAAAGGAGCTCATCTGGTAAAAAATTTATTTGGTCATAATATATTCAGTTATCCAAAAGGACATACAGAGAGAATTGATACGATCCATTTTGATTCAAACACCACTAAAATTTTTATTAATATTTGGATAATAAACTATAATTTCAGATTATAAATATATATCTTTTTTTAAAACTTTGATAACATTCATTTAAAACATTATCCCATGCTGAAAGTACTGAAAGTACTTTTGGAGTGCAAAACTAGGAATGAAAAATTATGTTGATAAGCCAGAAAAAGTGCTCTGGAAAATAATTTAATAGAACACTTGTCACAAGAAATAATAATCAATTGTATAAATACAAGATATGTAAATGTGGAACAATTCTGTAGACAAAGTATCTTCCTTGCTGGTTAAGAGATATACTTAAAGAGAAGGATCCCATCTCGCCTTTCTGACACAGCCCTTAGTGATGTAGGTGGTAACCATGAGATTATATGGCAACATATAGAAATCAATACTAAAATCCAAGAAAGAGTAATTTAAAAAAAAAAAGTCATGCATTAAACATGACCAGCAGTTGGCTCAGAGTATCCTCCCTATCCTTTCATGTTGCTCCCTACACTTACATTTTGATCTTATACGATGTAGTTGACTATCACCCTTGAGCTGCCTTCTGTTTAGTGGAGGGTCTTAATGTTTCAAAGAGTATTCCTTTTGATGATGGGGAAAGGGTTGACAAGACACTGATTTTGATAACAGCTGAAAATCAGATGTATTAGCCAAGTTTGTAAAGGTCTACTGAAAATTTCAGATGGATAAAAAAAGCCAACTAGCATAAACAAGCAACCAAATAAACCACAAACAAACAAAAACCAAAACAAAACAAATGGTCTTTCAGCTATTATGGTGGGTATATGTTGAAATCACTACTAAAATTAAGCTGCACAGTCGCAGAAGAGAGTGTCTGCAGTAAATAATCAGAAGCCAATGGTTCCCAGGCCTATTGCTCCTATTTGAGAAGAAAGTTAGTTCAGTTCACGTTTGATATTTCATCTTAATTTCTGCAAAATTTTATACACTTACTTGACAAATTGTGACAAGATCCAACCATATATTAGTTGTGATAATCCAATAAACTCTGAATGCACCCAGAACTTAGACACATCCATCCAACTTAAAATAACAACTCATATCTATTAATATGTCTTGTATTTATAAACCAAACAACTGTATCATTCATGTTGCTTAAACCTGGAATCCCTCTCACCTTGACAACTTTGACAGAGTATCTTATATCAATTGCTTGGACAAGACAAGATAAAGTAAAATAAATCTTCAGGTTAGAAGGTCTGAGCAACTGATGAAGGATATCGTAAGATATCGCTACTTCCTAGAGGATCATTATTTCATGTTAATTTAGGAGTAATTTTGCATGAGTAAGTGAACATGAATCCATTTGTCCAATGAGTGAAATATCTTTAGGGAAAAAAAAGGTTGATTTCTGGCAGGGCAAAAAGAGAGCATCTTTTAAAATTACACTACCAGTTGCTCAAGGACATATGAATGAGGGAGTCAGGACCATTCAGGGGACTGACAGAAGATAACTGTTTATACTTAGAGCATTCATTTTTCCTTTGAAGAACCTGACTCCTTTTTTCTCTTGTACATTTTTCTGCCACCCACATACAACAAAACCACAGTTGAGTTTGGTTAACTGTATTAATTCGATATTAAACATGCAGCACCAGAATATTGAAATGCAAGAGTGTTGTGAAGCACCATCAGCACAGCCACACTGATGCTCAGGTGGGTGGGGAGGGGAACAAAAACTAAACAATACATCTGGACTGAGGGAAGATGAGGGATACAAAATGGTATCTGGCTAAGCAGCATTATTCCCATTCCTACTCCCCTGCCTCCCACCCCCTAGCTTTTTTTAAATTAAAATGTTGAATGAAAGTTGCAACTGCTACATTCTGAGGAACTCAAAGGAATAAAAAAAAGCCAAACCACACTGGATTAAAAGCAGATACTATATGGGTACATACATTTCATTTAGGAAAAGAAAAAATCCTGCAGAAACCTGGAACTCCTGAGCCTAGATGATTATACTATTCTATCTCATCATCTTGATGGCAAAAGTAGCTAACAAACCACAGCAAAGGACATATAAACCACAAGAGACTCTAGCATTTTCTGCTCTGTGAAGGATTAGCACGTAGTAAGGGAAATGAAAACACTTCCAAAAAGAAATGTTGCCAATGCAAATCATGGCTACATTTTACAGATTGAAATACCTTATTTTTTTCTCAGCATTTATGCAACAAAACTATCACAAAATCAGTTTGCAACAGAAAAACAGCTGCTCAGGCACTGCCATATCAGTATTATAAGAAGTTCAGAGTAGAGAGAATCTTTCCAGTTATTTCAGTGTCTCAAAGAGGGGAATAGTCCTCTGTGAAAACAACAGTGTGTCAGAGCAGGAGCTCAGAACCAGAGGACATTTCAGCATTGGGGCATTAAAGTACATTTCAGAACAAATAAAAAGCTTAAGAACTCCCTTCTTTACCGGGAACAAACAATGATCACTTTGCAAGAAGGTCAGTATGCACACTCTTATGTCAGTGCAGAAAGATAACAGAACAGAAAAAGTTATGTTAGAAGCTTATATATCCTGTACACGTACACAGACACATGGGCTTCCACAGATCAGAAAGACAAGATTTAGGCTGAGCAATGTGAAGCAACAAGAGAGTTTCCCTTGAAATAAAAAAGCTTCAATGACATAAACCCAACAGGTCCACCTGATACTAGTTTCTTTTCCAAAAAGAAAAAAAACCACCTTAAAAAACCCAATCAGTTTTTCATCACAGTCAACACATACCTAATCATCCTTCACATATAAGGATAAGTCTTATTACAACTGCTAACTTCAAAGCAACCTAGATTAAATATTTTATATGCAGAAGGCTTCCTGAACACTAACATTAGATATTGTCTTAAAAAAAAAATAAAATCTAGACTAGGTTTCAGGAACTCGTGCAAGTGAAAAAATTTCTAGGGAATAGCATAGCACTGAAATTACATGGAACTGGAATTTTTCCTCTCTAAACAGGCCACATGAAAGAAATATGTCATCAGGAAGTTTTGGAAGTTGAAAAGAGATTTTTGACATTTTCTTTTAAAAATTTACTTTGATAAAAACCATTCTTCTAAGTCCAAAACCACACTGGATTTCACACAAAGCAATAGAATGACCTAAAAAATATAAAGTATGATAACATTTACATAGGTAGAACTTCTTTTAATATGAACATTTTTTGAGAAACCCATATTATCATTCAAATACAAAGTTTCAATACAAAGGTTTCAACTACCCGATCTAGTAAGCAGTAGCAAAGCCACAGATCGCCTTCTATCACTTCAAAAGTTAGCCCAAGTCCACGATAGAGAGAGAGACAGGCTACTGAAATGCAAAAAAGCGTTAAGTGTGAGACAAAGTGTCAAAAGAAATAAGTAACCATGATGGTTCATATCCCAGGAAAAACTACACACCGAGATTAAAAGAATTGCAAAATAGCTTGATACTCTTCCTTTTTTAACTCAGAGCAGCAAATCTTAATAATAAGAGATAAAATGAAAGGTAACGTATTTTCCTTCTTAACAAAAACTCAGTTTCTCACAAAAAAAAAAAAGTTACGTTTTCTCCAAAGTACAGAGTGAGAGGCCTACATGAATACTCTAGATCCCAGTTCCCATGGCCTTATTTCTTGGCCTATTTGGTACCCCAAGCAATACACTAACTACGCAATGTAAGTTTTTAAAACAACGGCAGTTGAAAAGGAAGAGTCTGATCTTAAATCTGAGGAGCTTGAACAAGTTCAGCAAAGATCTGGGTACAAGTTCCAACAAATCTTGCAATATTTTGGACATGAGAACTACTGACACAGGACTGAAGAAACGCAGGTATAGTTGCTTCTGAGTCACATGAATGAAAGCACAAGACAACAATGAATGAGAATAATATAAAGTTTCATTATTTATATATTTCTCCTCCAATTGTCATTAATCTGACTCTAGACTCCTGGATGGCCCTAATACTTTATCCATAGCATTGGTGCATATATTTCACAGTTTGTATGTCTTCCAGTTTGAAGCTAAACTACTAAATAGTATTTAAGCAGATCAATGTTTTATATGTCCTCAAATAAGACAGGCTGAAAAGCAAGAAGAAAACAGCAGTGCACACCCAGGAAAAGAAAAAGTAACTCAGACTCCTAACAAAACGGGAAAGCATGCAAAATTATGTGTACTGGTACCAACTTGCCCTACTTACAAAATGTAATGACATCATCTCCAAAGGTTGTAATTCTCACATCAATACCAGATACTTTCTAAAAAGTAGAATATGAAGCTCACTATAGGCACTACAGTGCTGTGAAATTTAACAAATTATGATACAGCAAGATCCAGTTGATCATGTATGATCTAATATCCTTATTCTTCATTAATCTAGTATACATAGGATGAGAATTTATACAATTGCTTTGTACTGTCAGAACTGAGATCCTCTGATTTATCCTCAAAAGCCTTATTCCCTTCCTCATAAGGATGTAAAAGGAATTTTATGCTCCCTTGGTCACCTGGCAGTCCTCAGGAGTTTTAAATTCTTGGCCATCATAATCTTTTAAAAAAGTAGCTCTTTGTTTCAGTTGTGACCGAAGAGCACAAACAAATGCAAACTAACAGAACCTTAAAAACAGTTTAGAGATGAAAAGCTAATATCCTTTGTGGGTAGATAAGCTTTATATAAAAACAAAAATACCAGCTAAAAAAATAATAAATATTGACTCAATTTCCATTGCAATTTTGAGGCTAAAAACTTCTAGAAGTTAACTATGAAGTGAAATTTTTTTCTTACCAAATGGTTGCAGTGGGTGTTCAGCAACCAGGTTTACCGGTTTATGTACAGTATTTTGTTTCTAATAAAATGAGATGTAGGACTTTCTTAATCCTTGAGTTTCCAGGACAGCCCTGAAAGGAAAAAACCTCTAATGCCTGCATAAAAGAAAAAACAATCAAAAATTTCATGTGGATGCAGTTGTCTTGTTGCACCTTGCAGGAACTAGCATTCCATTTATATGATGGTCAAGGCTTTCTTTGCCTAAATCAACAAATACTTCACTGCAATAACCCAACTATTTCTGTCTTCAGTAACAC
Organism: Actenoides lindsayi; assembly: GCA_025331215.1. Classification (NCBI taxonomy): domain Eukaryota; kingdom Metazoa; phylum Chordata; class Aves; order Coraciiformes; family Alcedinidae; genus Actenoides; species Actenoides lindsayi. Next base: position 14,999 of record WTSP01023443.1, on the reverse strand, counting down.
AGTCTCCACAGCCTAATTTAAATTCCAAAACTTCTAAATTAAGTTGCATTTATCCTTCCTTATTTCCTAGCTTTAGAAAGACATAAGAAACCCATCATCTTAGAATTTCCACTGAACAAATTTATTTGTGTGTGCTTTAAAGTTTAGGGATTAGAAACTCCTACAAAAATTCATTGTCAATATGGCAACATTTGAAACACCAAGTGTTCTCAGTCCACAGTCTGCTCAGCTTATTTATATCTTCCAAAATGTAAACTGCCCATGCAACATGCCAAAGAGCTGCTTTATCCTGGTCCCAGACTATTTTTCTCATAGATCTCCCCTTGACTCTGAGAATTAAATTGAAGCACAGTTTCTGATTTGTTATTGTGAAGACTGTTCAATTAATTTTTATGTGGCAGAAGTCTTTGATACTCCTCCCAAATTCAAGTAAGAAATTAACTAAAAGGAAAATGATTAAGCCTATATAAATAGAACAGAAGTGGTCAGTGGGGAGCAACAAATGTCTTTCATATTTGATTTATATCACATTCACTCACCACATGCAGCAGAAGAGTTTTACAGCCAACAGGAACTTCTGAAGGTGAAATGACAATCTCTAATGATCACAGCTTTATGGAGCACTATGCCACCACGTTGCACAGTTTGGGATGTTTGCAAGACTGGGTCTGCGTATATAGCAGCACTTCTACAAACAAGTAACAGAAAGGGTTTCACAGAGTACTGGGACACAAGTGATAAAGCCTTTTTTACAAAATGTGGCAGCTCCATGTAAAAATATTTGTTTCAAAACTCTGTTCTAGTCTCTTTCCATGTGCAAGGAACAAATATATCCAGAATGAAAGAGAACGATTTATATCAATTGCTTTTCTTGTCTTTGTTTATGCGATATATCTGTGCTACCTTTCCATGGAATGGGAAACAACATAAAAACCAGAAATTAAAATGCAAGCTGGCAGAGTTGCATACCCTTTTAAGAAAAAAAAAAAAAGAAAAAAAAAAAAAAAAAAAAGAAAGAATATTAGCATCTATGGCAGAAGCTGTTGAAATGTACATGTTAACATTAGCTTTTATGTATGTAACACCTACGTCCAAAAAAATGTATGTGTGTCTGCTCAGCTGTTATTCTCAAACTCTGCAGTGGATGTAAGCTTTCCTTACCCTCTATACTGCACCCCACAAAGCTCATACCCTGCTTTGTCTGCAATTAGAACCCAATCCTATGATGTTTTATGCCCAAATATTCACAAGAAGTATCTACTATTGATGAATCTGAATGAGGTTTAGGTTGACAAGGTCTTATATTTACAGAGTGTTTCCAAGACACAAACTACCCCTAGTTTAGGCATGAGTAAAAGAAAGGAGAAGGTATAAAGCGATTACAAACAACAATAATGCCCATAGCAAAATAGCCCAGGGAAAAATCATAGTACAACTAAATCAGTCAGATAAAAAAAATGTAAACATCTCTCCTTTATCCTCCATTTTTCCTCATAAGGCAAATACTATCTTTATTCTTGCAAACAGAGCAATTATAATAATCTTTCTACTTTAGAAATTGAGTATTATTACTCAATTTATCCTCTAAAATTTAAAGTTATGACAGTTGGAAAACTCCATCCAGACCAAACCCACCTGAAACTCATAAAAAAATTAACTCTTCTAAAAATCAGTGTGTCAATACAAAATATTCCCCATAAAAGGGAAAGACAAACTTTTTTTTCTAACCAGTAGTGTATCGTAATAAATGCAATGTAGCCATATTACAAGGGAAAGTTTTAAAATGTTACTCAGAACTCAAGCAGCACCAGCTGTTTTCCAAGTTTGAGAATTTCAGACAAATTCTTTATGTCTTTATTCTTATATCACACATCTGTATCTCCCAACAGTGAAAGTATCTCTATTATGAACTACAGCACTGCAGAGGTGATGTTGGCTGACCGGAGAAATCCATGATGTCTTTTACCTGTAGATGTAGTGTATTTTTTCCACATGGAAAATGGTAGGCAAACTGATGCTAGCCTCCTTGGTTCAGTGCTTATAAAAAAAATGTTATTTAGGGGCATGGTTTAGCAGTGGACTTCATAGAGTTAGGTTAGTGGTTGGGCTTGATGATCTTAACGGTTTTTCCCAACCTAAACGATTCTGTGAGTCTATTATTCTATGATTTGAGGTGCAGAAAGCCATAAGAATACATCCAGGAAAAAGTTATAATACAGCTGTACATATTCGACAATTTCAGCTACAGTAGATGAGCAGAACCAGCAAAAATTCCAATCTCGGGATGTTTTGGGGGTTTTTTTGTTGTTGTTTTTTTTACCCTCCCCAGCACTCCCCCACCCCTGCCAAACATTTTTAGCAAAGTCTATGGTGATGGAACGTTTGTGCAAGAACTATGTTCACTTGTGCATAGCCTGCCTCAGAGGGCTAGAGATGAATTACATTTTCTTTGGCTACAACATTTCCTCAAAGAACAATAAGGCTATGGAATATAGATTTATAGATTTATAGATTTGAGAATATGAATAGGAGCATATTTTAACGTGATTTTTCTGTCCAGGTTAATTTTGTTCATAAAGAAATACTGAAATTTGTGGATTTGTATACAGGAACACATAAATGCTTCTACTTCAGTCTAAACCAGTCTATTGTAGAAAGTAAAGTAAATTGTTTATCTTTTGTAGTACAAATGCAATAAATTGCTTGGTTATAGCCTGTCACTCAACCGCTTGGAAAAGCATAATAAGATTTTGTGCCAGCATATTAGGTTATAGAAGGCTAACAACACACATTCTTTGTCTGATGTCCCCTAACTGTTCTGATACTTTGTTTGCTTCTTTCCTGTTTGCATTACTATACCATCATTTATGCTAAGTTTCAATGTCTTTGATAAGCAGCATTTTAAGAACTTGAATATAGAAAATCTTTTTTTTTTATCTGAAGTACTTTTGTAAATTAATTCATACTGCCTTTCTTGCATAACTAGCTGGAAAGCACAGTTCCATCACCAGTTTATACCATTTGAAATCAAGTAAGTTATTGAATTCAGGGTAAGCGAAGGTCAGAAAATGACTCACTGCTTTTGATCTGGGAGATGTTGCTTTTTGACATATTCTGTAATTGTTAACAGCCTTTTGACATAAGTGATCATAGTATGAAGAATTGATGATCATATTTCTAGTGGTTTATGATTCATTTGTCAATAGTCCACAGAGATTCAATGAATACATTACCCAATGGTTTTATTTCATTGCATCTTTTATGTACTGTATACTCCTTATTTTCATTGCATCTTATGAGGTAGTAGGGAGACGCTATAAATGAAAACTTAGAGCAGAGAACAGAGCTCCCAGTTCTTAGTAACTTTATTTTGAATTGGACAAGATCTTAATTCGCAGAAAATCCCCAAATAGCTCTATAGATGGAAGTGTATGGAAATATAGAATAACAGCAGAGTTAAAGTCCTCCTTCGTAATTCTAAAAAAAAAAAAAAAAAGGACAAGAGGCACAAACTTGCCTTGCTTTCAGTTCCAACATAGACTTCTGCAAAGGGACAGTAGGTACAGCATACCTTGCACCTTAGATTCTCTGTAGAAATGAGTCAGTAGAATGATGTTTGGGTACCCTGTAAGTCAAGCTCATTTTATCTGCACTTACCCAACAGCCTCGAAATAGCAATAGTGAAATAAAAGATAACTCTGACTTCTAAGCTTTTACCTCAACATCTGCCAATTTCCAGATTAAAAGTGTGCTTTGAAAAACAGCAAATCAAAGATTAATTCCATGCTCACCTGTAGTCCTTGTAAGACCCTCAACATCAAACTTTCTACAGTAAAATACCTACCGCTGTAATATCATCACAGCAAAACACAAAAGACTGAACAGTTATTACATCTTAAGAGCTGAACTTGGCAAATTATCACAGTGTCACATTAATTTGCTAAAATTTTAAAATTTAAAACATCCCCATATGAATTGCTGCAGAAGAACAGCCCTTAAATGGCGGGGTGTGTGTGTGTGTGTGTGTGTGTGTGTGTGTGTGTGTTACATCTGTGGAAGCAAGCTGTTCCCTCTGCCGGTGCACAAGCTCCTTGAAGAGGAAGGAACTCTACTCTTAAAATGTTCTTAATCCTGATTATGAAGGATTATCTTTTAGAAAACTGTCAACTGAGACAACAAAGGAAGAAGTATGAATTAAAAAAAAACCCAAAACAAATGGAACACGAGTCTGTTACTACTTTAAGGTGGGAAAAAAGTTCCTTGATTAAAATCATGAGTCTTCATGCATTGGAAGCTTGCTAAACAAATGGAAGAAGCACATTTCTTACTTCTGCCACATGGAGAAAAGTCTCTAGTATCAGGTTTTATGCTGTTTTCAACACGGCACTACTTATCTGCATCTTTATATTAATAAAATATTAATATAATTTTGCTTTTTAATATTGCTTTCAATTTAATATTGCTTCAAAAATTCACTGTATTGCATCATTCTTTTAAATGCCATCATGTAATGCTGAAGTGACAAAATACACTAACTTTTCTCAGTGTGACCTCACCAGCAACAGTTCCAGACTTACATCTGTCTAAATTCTTGAGTCAGTAGATGTTAGCATGGAAGAGTATTTATTGCAAGAAGCCTTATAGTACCCAGAGTTACCTTATATTCCTCCCTTTACATCCTGTTTTGCATCCTCTATCACAAAAAAAACCCAATCAAAACCAACCAAACAAAACACCAAACAACAACAACAAAAAGTGGAGGCTTCTAGAGATTTCATGAACAATCTTATGAAAATAAGGGCATATTGAACGCAGGAGTTTACATTTAGTTTTAAGTTCACTGGGGGAGCATATGCTGTGATAATGAACTTCTGAACCTTCAAGATTGTTCTTTTTTGTGAGCATACTTCTCACAAACTTATCTCCCCATTTTTCTTATTTCCAGCCACACTTCAGCTTCTGTTCAAATTTTCATTTGCTGCTCTGCCCTTGTTGTTATTCTCTGACTGGTGCCTGATCATTGCCCTTTACCACCCATTTTTATCCTTCCTTTTTCCTGAACAACTCTGAATTCTTTCCTGTCTTTATATTTTCCTCTCACACATCTGAGTCCTACTCATTTGAGTCAGCCTGCTCTCCTTTCACTTTCTGCGAATAATGTTGGCCCTTTGACACGTCCCAGAAATCAAGAGACTTCAGGGAATCAGAAAAAATACCCAGGTAGTCTAGATTTTTAAAGCTTCTAAACAAATTTTCTATTTTCTATCACTTTTTTTTTTTTAGAAAATGAACACAGAATCCCACATGCAACATATATCTATCATCTGCATAACTTTTTAAAACAAAGCAGAAAGAACAGACAGAATAATGTTTTAAGACTTTAAGAAACTATTCGGTTGACAACTTTATTTAAAAAAATTTAGAGACTGGGTTGTGAGAAAATGAAGATATCATTGCACTGGCAAGTACTAACATCAGTACTAACATCTTTCAATACAACAGGAACACTGATTCAAGAAAAATTATCTGTTATCTCATCACTAATATAAAGCTGCATTATAACAAATCTAATTAAATGTACTTAATTTGTCACCTGGTTTCTAGTCTAATCTTTAGCTTAAGGGTTTTTCACACTTTTTAGTTGAAAATATTAATTTAATCTTTTTTTATGTGGTCAGCTCTAGCTAGGAAGGTGAAAAATTCACTCCCTCTACCATTGCCTGTCTATTCCTATTGCCATTTTTCTTCCCTTCATATCTCCTCTTCATCTCACATACACTCAAACTTTCACAAAATAAAAAATCATATACATATAGATGTCAAATAGATAGATACCCAAACAAACAGGAAATGTCCCACCACTTCTTGGCATTCCTACATTGATGCAAACCCTACCGATTTTGTGAAGAGAATGCGTTTATACCATCTATTTAATGTAAGAGTTAGGGCAACAGATGATCATAAATGCAGATAAAATCTTTAGAAAAATTCCAGCTTCTCAAAAGATTCTACTTACCACATGCAACTGAAACCACCATTACTTACAAAATCTGACCAAAATGGGATAAAATTTTTACAAAACTAGAAAATAGTGTACATAGCACAAGGAGAATCCTCTTTCCAAAAGCTGCACATCAAAAGCTATGCAGACACGGTCCTGGGCAATGGGCAGTCTAATCTAGGTGACCCTGCCTAAGCAGGAGGGCTGTATCAGATAAGTTCCAGAGGTCCCTTCCAATCTCAGCTATTCTGTGATTGGTACTCTCCACAACACTACCAAAAATATTTCGGACTCATTTTTTTCATACTTTTCATGAAGACATTATCCAAAAGGATTTTGCAACTTTAAGAGGAACACAGGTTTTGTTTCTCTCATTCCAAGCTGCAAACCAAAACATCCTGTAGCAATAAAAATAATTATTTGGGGAAAAAATATGAATACAAATTACATATATCAGTATTGAAAACTTCAGTCATTAGCACTGCTGGATGTTTAGACAAAATACTAGATCACAATCCTTTAGTAAAGGATTTTGTAAACAATATTATATAAGCAGGTAATTTGCCAAGACAACACCAAACAAAAACCAGGAAGAAATAGCACCAAACCATGACACTTGAACATAATTAAAAACATATATTAGCCTCAAATTTGTGATACAATAGATCTACCAGTATATCACTGGCTTTATACTTATTTCAGAGCTATTCTATTCAGTATATTTTTCTTCTACAGGTGTACTGTGTACATGCACCTATGAATTAGGTACAGAGATGAGGAATCAATTTTGTAAACTACTAATCCTTTGTTTCATAACCCCTGTGAAGGGATACAAAGAATTATATAGGAAAATGAACACTAAGGGATATAGAAAAGACAAAAAAGGTAAAAGAAAATCAACCCTGTCTTTATAGCTCTTCTAAAACGCAATTCTTGGGAAAATACTTCAGAGTTCTAAAGATAAAAATCACACTGAAATTAAATATAGTTAAACAATTATCTCTAGTACAAAAAGAGAAAGAAAGTAGAATAGCATTCTAACTCCCTCTGCTGGACTAGATATGTTGTAATAACACCACCATAGCTGTAAAACATTTTCCAACAAATTTTTGGACAGATTGTGCAATTTCTTTTAATGAATTATTTTTCATTTCCTTAAAAGAACATCCAAAAAAGACTTTAAATGATAGCAACTCCTGAAAACCTTTTTTCTGAAAGAAATCCTGAAACAGAAGGAAAGTCAAACAATATTTTATACAACTGTGCAAAGTTTACAGTGAAATATTCTTCTGAACTGTTTTAGAAATAGGTAACACAAGTCACTAACTGCTGTTTGTATTATTCACCCCATCAAACATATACATATTTTGTCTTTTGCATGTGCTAGATAAGCTGTATCATAGATGAAAACTGAAATATTTAGTAGAAGATGCAAGTCAGCAGGTTTTAAGATGCAAAATCAGAGGACTGTTACATAACTGACTATTTAAAATATGTACTTCTGTACCCCAGAAGACTTTCAAAAAGTCAGAAAGACTCAAACCACCACCAAGAAAATTTCCATTATCTTACACTGTAAAATCATCCTCTCAACCTTTTCTTCTCCTTCCTCTCTCAGGAACAAAATAATCATTTTCCTTTGTGAGTCTGTATTTTCCAACACAAATCCAATCTGACAGCAGCTTTTTTGAGGATATTTTCTTTAGATGAAATCCTTGTCCCTAAACCACTGAAAAGGCAGCACTGCTGCCTATAACCTTCTGTTACTGTATGTTGCCAATTTAAATAATTCCTGATATTGAAACTCCAGATGGACAAAAAGACAATGGAGGTCCAAATTAACATCTCAGGAGATAAAAATCTTAAAGGAGTCTTATGATGCTTAGTCAACTTTACCTCTACACTTAAATCCAGATCCACTTGCTTGATGGTGCTTCAAGACTACAGGATGATTACCACAGATGGAGAGATACAAAGGACAAAAGAGTGTGGTCCTTAGAAATTACTTTTAAATAGAGAAGTTTTAGCTTTGGAGTAAGTGTCAAGGAAGATTTGACTTTCAATAATAAAGAGCTTGTTTCCATTGAGCAGCTAATAGTTAAAGAAATCACACACAACAGCAACTAAACACAACAGATTTAAAAACCCACATTCTTCCCAAGTATACTGTGGTGTTTTGCAAGTTTATTTCTTTGCTGATTTGCTTTTTTGAGGTTCATTTCATAAATAAAGAAGAAGATAAGAAGCTGTTTCAAACTAAACACATAATTCCACCAACATATCAGTCAGAAAAAAGGCTGGTATTCTAGACAGGAGGGAAATAGAGAGCAGACCGGTGTGAAGCAGAAGGATCTTTTTTAGACAAAATACAAAGGTTGAAAATCATTATCAGAAATGACCCACTTACTACCAGCCTGTGCAAGGGTGTGTGTTATCAACACCCTCCAGCTCCCAGTACTGCAGCATGAGGGCTGGATGGGGAAAAGCAGCTCAGCCAGACCCATTACAACAATGAAGATGTCCAGTTAGCCAACCCAGACTTGAGCAGTAGTATTTGCAAATACATTACTTAAAAAATGCATATGGTTCCCAAATAAAAAAACATTAGCTCAGGGAACTGGAAAGTTACTTTGGGCCATCTACTGATGCACACTGGCATTATTATTATCCTCCTTAGGAGGGAAGAAAAAAGAAAGTGAGAACAAGAAGTAAATTTTGAGACATTACTTGTCTCTTCTTCACAGCTTCTCATCATGGTTTCCTATAAGCAAACGCAAAATTCTTTGTTTCAAAAGCAGTTTAGCAATGACACCTGGTGTTTTAAAGGAAATCAGTAATAAATGACCTAAAAAAAAACCCTTATACCACAGTCTTGAAGAATGTCTGGATATAATAACATTAGTGAGATACTTTCACTGCTGCCTTCTATACACACAGCTTGCCAACATCTCTTTGACATGTTTGGGGTATCTGATAAATACATACAGCAAGAAGGTCAAAGAAGAACTGCATCCTGAGCAGTACCTGCAACAATTCAGAGAACTGAAAATAGAAAACACCTGGGTTTGCATTATTATTAGAAGTTCTGTAATTATTCAGATACTGATGGGGTGTGTGCGTGCATGTGTGTTGTAAATTGGGAAGAAAAATAAGGGAGAGAACTGCCAAGGGAGGACATAAAACCAGTACACTGTTGAGATTTCTCACCTTCAGTTTTAAGAATTCTTCACTGCTTCTCATCTTGGTTTTCTGCAGGTAAGAACAAAACATTTTAAAATTTCCTGGGGAAAACCAAAGCAGGTGTATGTACTTATACACACACATTTACATGGGGAGAAAGAGAATATGTCTTATTTTTTCACCAGACCTAATTACTGATAATAATCTATGAATTTTTAACAGCTAAACTTTAGCTGTGCTTTATTATTCATATGAGTTTGGGTCATAAACATTGCACTTCTTGCCCTGTATGGTCACTGGAAGGGAAAGTGGATAGCAGAAGAAACGAACACTGCATTGTACCTTTGGGTATCTTCAAATACTACTCAACCATCACTGTTTTTCCAAACAGAATGAGTTCAGTAAGACCAAATAAGATCTGTGTGACTGAATTCCTCTGTGTTTGTGGACATATGTCCATTTATAACAAGCTTTTATGCAGAATACAAAGTTGCTTTCAGAAGTGAAAGTGTGCAAATATGCTGCATACGATATAAAGCTTATGAATTATAGGTCTGAGTTTCAGAATCACTATTTTAATGGACACTAACTCTACCATACTTTATACAGCAACTGAGTACTCTCCTGTACTTTTGAAAGATCTGAGGAATCACTGAGAATAAAAATGTCTCTTTCCTTCTCCAAGGTCATATTTCCTACAAATACACTTGGAATAACTGCATTGTTTTTTAATCAGTACATCCCTTCCAATCAAATTTCTTTAAAAGAAAAAAATAAAAAAAGCTTTGAGCCTCCTATTCTCTGTCTTCCACTGTTTCCCATCAAAACCTTTACCCATTAGAGGCTCCAGGGAGTATTCCCTGAAAAACATTATAATTGTTAAATTAGGAAGAATGTATGTCTCTAAAATGGGGTCAGTAGGGAAAAGTTTCAGACACAGCTAGCCTGGTTGCTATTGTGGCTGTTCATGATTTATTAAATTTGTGTAAGTTATTTCAATTTGAGGACAGAAATTGCAATTAATTTGTTCATCGTGAGACTGAGTTCATTATGCAGAACAGCTTTGCTAAGAAAGGAGAAAACTAGAACAATGTTTGGAAGGTTTGTTTTTCCAAGTGAAGTAATTTTAATTAAAAAATACAATATCTAGTGCAACTCATTGTTGATGAGTTTCTTGGCTTTTCTTGTACACAAATTTAGGTAATTCCAAACTGCAGCAGGCGTATCTTTCTAAACTTGAAATAAAACAGAAGTGGCCCACTTTTCTAAAGTGACCTATTCTGTTAGCTTGCAATCTTGTTTCAAGGTGAAGTCAGACACCTCTCACAAATAAGCAATGAAAAAAAGGAGCTGTAACATAACATCTACAAAACAACCCTCCAGAACAAATAGCACAGTGCCCTTTTTCTCACTAGCAGAGCCATACATGAACAGCTATGACTTTTCCTGGACCTCAGAAGACATAAAGGATATTAACTGTTCAGAAAAATATCTTATAGGGTTAAATATGTATATACTACTGTGTAACTATGAAGAACAGCCTGGCAGATATAGATGATGTCAAACAGGAATTTGTGTTTAACAGGAAATTCTCCAAGTTTTTTGAGACTTCTCTGTCATCTGCCTCTGTAAAATTTGAATCAAAGAGGAGGAGAGGAAAGGGCACATCCATTTAAATAAGTAACAGAAACATATGACAGGAAATACAGAAAAGTTGCATTATTCATACTGAAAATCAGCCACTTATCAGGTACAATAGTCTTTAAAAAGAAATCCTATGTAATCTGATAAATATGGCCCATTAACATGTTGTCCATGTGGGTTTAATTCATGCACAGGCATACATCTCTAGCTCCACAGCTCCCCTAGAACAACACATTAACTCCCTATTTGGACAGCATGCTGACACCAGCTTAAGACAGGAGTCCTTTACCTTACTGGCAGTCTAACAAGGTAACAATTGTTATTTATCCCAGAAAAGTGGGATACGGGAAATACTATCAGATGGAAAGTTATTTTGCACAAGGTTTTCAGTTTGATTTTATTTTTTTTTTATCTCTTCGTTTATTCTTTGTGAAACAGCTGGGATTACAAAGCAAGAATAGAGGATGTGGATGTAATAATTACAAAAGTAACTGCACCAAAACAGCATTATGGATTTCTGGTCTACTTTTACTTTCCAGGTTTTCCTACCAGCATCTTAGAATTGTCCAACTCCTGGAAACTCTTCCTGCCACAGAAATGTTTCTGAATGCCATCTCCCTGTCTTGCATTTTGATCAAATGCATTGTAGTCATTTAGTAAATAGAAAACCATGAATCAAAGCTAATTGTAATACCATAATGGCTACAGGGAACAAAAAAAAAAAATCTTTAAAATCTTAATTCTTTTTTTAATTTAAAAAAATAATTAATTTTTAAAATCACCACAAAACAAAACACACACCAGAAGCTAACAATCTTGAGTCTGAGGAGAAGCTCAGACCACTTTACTGACAATAAAAGGGAAATCATTTCATCATCTTTCTCTACTCATAAGAGGGCTGAAATTGTCACAGTCCATCTTCATCAAGCAAATATCATTTACTCATAGTTTTGATGGTGACATTCACGTTATCTCTAGGCAGAGGAGAAAAAAAAATCATCTCTTTCATAAACAACAGCAATCTACTATCTGTGGAGTGATCTCATCCATGAAAGACACATTCCTACTTGTTTTACTCCCTACTAGACATGGTAAGCAAAAAATTATTTGGACTAAAACTTCTGGCATCAGCTAAAGCCTGACATTTACAGACAGATCCACCTTGCTCTATGAAAGCTGTCTGGGCCAAAGATTATTGCTGTCCAGGCCTCACAACCTCTTTAGTTTCCTGACATGATTTATTACTATGTTGCAAAGCACAAATGTCTGCCAGAAAGCCAGAACTGGATGTAAACATCATCTGAAGACCTAATGAGAACTATCTTGAGGACCCAGGAGAGGGAGCGACAGAATTCTTTTTGGTAATCAATACTGCCACAGAAAAGAGAGTGCCCAAAGCTGTACACTGCAGGGTGGGTCTGAGCACTGTGTCAATAAAGGGGCTTCACTGGCTGCAAAAACTGGAGCAGAAAGACTTCTGGAAAAGCAATCAAGCGAAGACAATTTGAGTGCAACCAAAGTAAGGGCAGAGGGACAAACTTCCTTGCTTACAGGATATGCTGGGCTGCAGAGCCTGAGGGACTTGTGAGCAAAATAACAGAGATTCTGAAGAACAGGACTTCCATATTTTTTCAATAATAAAAGCAAAATTGAAACAAACATATCAGGTTTATTTCACAGAATGTTCATTTTACACTAAACTTACACTAAGCTTGAAAGACTGCTTCCAGCTGTAGAGGACAAGTGGAAACAAATGTTTTGGTGGACTACTGAAGTCTTCAGAGGGTCCCAACAAAAACTACAGCTGATTTGTGTGCTTTATATAAATAACTACACAGAAAGGGATATTGTATGCTTCAAACATTTTCTAATATGCTGGTAAGCAGAAATCAGGCATGTAAGACTCATTCAAGTTTTTAGGATTTGAAATTCCAAATCAGGAAGAAAATCCAAGAACATGGAACATTTTAATAGAGCTGGATGTGTACAACACTCCAGTCTGGAAACAGGAAATATTCTACAGCCAGAACATTAGTACTTCTGAAATGAAGGATTCCTCCCTGGACAGCTGGAGACATCTTGTCATCTCTTACATGATTTGTTTTGTTTTGTTTCACTGGTTTGAAGAATAGTCATGTCCTGGAAGTGCAAGGGCTTTACAGATGGCTCTAGATTACCCTGACAAACAGAAGCCAAAAAGTCAAACACAAGCCAAAAAGTCAAACACTATGGTGTCTACAAAGAAGCCACTCAAGTGGTATTTTGTATCTAACATCCACAGTGATTTGTCAAGGTCAAACAGAATGTATGTGGAGCTGTGAATAGGACTCAGCCTGTCTCGGGTTTAAACCAAGAGGTTTTTTCCACACAATACCAAACAAATTTACAAAAAACGTATCCATAGGACACGGGAAGTGAAAACCACAGAATAGATCAGAAAGATCCACAGATTCATGGACACAAGTCTGTAGGAGGTTATTATGCATCACAGTTGGCCTTCTACCATCAACTCAGGAAATTTCTAATTCATCAACTGTAAGGATATGCTAACAGTAGGATCATTCAAAAAATACAATTTTTCTACACAATTTCCCTAAGTATCTACTACTCGTTACCATCCTACAGACATACATGAAAAGATGATTTCTACTGTATGGTTACCAGCTTCACAATCAAGAGAAGGAAAGCGACTACACAGTGATGAGAGAAATCAAAGTCAGACGAATCTTATGACCATAATACTATGTAAATGTAATAACAATCTACATGAAAGCTCTGCAAGTGTCAGCACTGTATAAAGTTAAAAGAAACTGTTTTTCTAGAATGTAACCAGTTCTGTCTAGCAATGGCCTGTACTGTTATTCCTCATCTCAACAGTAGTAACAACACATGAGCCAGTATAAGAAATAAGCATCCTCACGCCAGTATGCAAGATTGCCAGAGCCAACATTTGCGCTACAAGACCATATGGTCCCACTCCTATGAACCCCTTGAAGTGTGAGAAGCACAGCTACATGACTCATCGAAGAGTCGGATGTCAGCATATTCTTTGGCCAGTGAACAGAGCCACCAGACATTTGTCACTGTCACAGACTGTATTTTGCCTAAGAGGAAGAAAGCAATGGGATAGACTATGAAGGTTGGCTCTCAACTTTCCAACTGAACACAGGCAGTAGACATTAGTTGCACGAAGCTGCATGAAGCAGAGGAGAGGATAAAAGCTTGGCTCACAGCAGAGATTAGAACTAGTTTGCAGTTCATTATTAACTTGAACTTTCAGATTAAGTCCTTGCAAAAAGTGCTGGCAAGCTCAAAAAAAGAGATTTCCCTTTCATAATGTTATCAAATACAGTGAATTCAAATAAAGCACACTTTCCCTATATGTTCTTTTTTTAAAGATACTCAGGATTATTTGATATGTGAAAATACATTGGGTTGTATTTTTCACCCATAATGTGAAAGAAGAAAAAACCCAGATGTTTAACATTAATGACTTTCAGCAAAATAATGAAAATTATTTTTGAAAATAAATGAAACTCTAGCACAGCCAGTTTTCCCTGTTGATGACATTCAGGCAGAAATTATTTCTGTTAAAAGAGGACAAAGTTAGTAGGATCAAAACAATTTTTAACAACATGCTTTTTGTCTACTTTTGTCTTCAAAACATTCTGCAGTTTTAATAAATTGAACTTTTCTGTGAAAAGCAAGTTTTCCCTTTATTAAACTAATTCTGCATGTTCAACATAAAATGTTCTTTTAATAAACAGATATATTATGGTGGCCTCTCAACAAAAGTAAGAAAGACCCATTTGTCCTGAGAAAAGATCAGTCTACAATGTAAGAAAAGATAGGTATTTATTTTATGGTTAAAGTTTTCATTAAGAAGTATTTTCAGGTTTTATTTTTCTTTTTAAAATATGATGTTATTTAGAGAGACATCTGCAACAGCGAACTCATTTGCTTTGCAAAGTAGAATTCCTCCTGGAAAGAAAGGAGTGGGATTTTTAAAATATTAATCTTTGTATTAATATGTATTTATACATGGTTCAGAAATGAAATTAGAACAGCAACATGCTTGTTCCTATGACACTCCACTATGGATGCTGAAAAGCTGCTAGCAGAGGGATTTTCTCAGGTTCTCACAATATTCAGTGAGAATCCTGCCTTTCTCATG
>WTSP01023442.1:0-58276 GCA_025331215.1 Actenoides lindsayi | reverse complement strand
AAATGATCGGCGGGGCTGCGGGGGGTCGCTCGGCACCACACACCCCTCCCGACCCCCCCCACCCCCCCAGCGGTGGAGCCGGGAGATGGGCTGCGGGGCGAAACCGCGGCGTGCTTTGTGAAGCATCTTCCCTTCTAACGGTTCTGGTTTTCTTCTCAAGCTGGCAAACACGGAGGAGTACATAGACGGTGCATTGTCTGGACACCTGGGTGAAGTTTTGATAAGGTAATCGGGGTATTTATGGTGGAGACTGGGTTTCTTTAGAGCTTCTTATCGCTCGTGCTAAAACACGTATTGCTAGGTGATGGGTTTCTTGTCTGACTAAAATGCTAAATGCTAATGAAACTCTTCTATAAAGGCCATGAGATCCCTCCTGAGGGGAGGAGAAACGAATGTTCAAGTATTTGTAAAGAATCATTAACAAACGCTTTCTCAGGTATCTAAATACCTTAGTTTTCCAGGTTATTCTAGCTCTCTTAATCCTTTGGAGTTAATAGAGTACCTTAATGCTTTTCTCCTGAAAGCATTTTGCATGCTTGGAAATTAAACTCGACCAAAACTGTTAAGAGAAAAAAATCTCTTTTACGGCATTGTCAACCCGTTACTGCTTTTATACACTTGGTGTTTTCTGCAAGCGTTACGAACTTTGTGGAAAAGTGGCTGTTGCAGGCTACAGTCAAGCAGGAGAATGCTTAAAGTAGTGTACAGAAGGGCTGGAAAATTAAACCGCCTACAGTGAAGGGAACTCTTTGTTTCTGTTTACAGGTGCAATAACGTTTTGTACATCAGAGGTGTGGAAGAAGAGGAAGAAGATGGAGAAATGAGAGAATAGGTGTTTTTTTTTATATCTGGAAATAAACTTTTTGTTTGGTTGGGTTTTGTTTTTCCATAACTTTGTAATAGTGTGTTTACTTTTTTTCCCTGTTGTGTGTTAATATGGGCGATGTTAAGCATTAAAAAGGTATCTAGTCTTTTATGGGTGTCTGAAAAACTAATGCTGGAGGAATAAGCAATTATTTCAGTTTAAAGCCAAAAATATTAGAGTGGAAAATGAGCGTTTAAAAATAACAAACAAACCAACTCGAAAGACCTCCCAGAACAAAACAGCTTTTAAGTAATACCATTGTCAACAAATGCCGTTACTGTTAAGGGAAGTATCTGAATTTAAGTGGTTGCTGTAATTAAATCTATCTTCAAAGTTGTGTACTCCAAAAGAAAAGAGAGAGTTCATTCATACATCAGCTCAGTTCTGCATCAGTGTTGGTACTCTGCTGTCAGGCAGCTGTACTGCAGTGCAGATTGGCTTATAGCAGAAGGTAACATTTCATTATGTATATGTGACTTCTGTCATTCTACGCTGCGTCATTAAGTAGATTGAAGGAGCTGCAGGAACAGCCTTTTCTCTCTGTAACGATGAGAATAATATGGGGCTGTGGAATGAGCAATAGGAAAGCTTAAAAATATCCTGATGTGCCTCCTGCAGACTGCTGATGATGTGATAGTGATTCCTTCAGCTCTGAATTGGTTAATTAAGAGGACTGGGCTAAAATGCTTTGTAGCCTTATTTCAGTAGAAGTTGGTGAAAAATTGTAAGTCATCTTTGGTATTTGCAGGAACCTCATTCTAAGCTGTCTTCTTGGCTGTGGCTTTGGTCTGCACGACAATCCTTGGTACTAACTAAACATCGAGCATTATCACTGCTAGAAGCAGACACTGCCTGTAGAAAGATGCTGCTAACTTCAGACAGTGCAGTTAGTTAGAAGTCACTGAAACCAGGACACGGCTGAAGGCTGTGAACAAAATGCCAGTTATCTTCCCATCTGAAAAAGGAAAATACGTCAGCCTATATTAGAATAGAATAGGTATGTAGTTACCATTTAAATACATCTAGTTTACAAACAGGTTTAAAGACTATTTGAAAATAGTTGTGAACGCTGCGGGTGAGATGTGGAGATCCACTGTGCTCCAGTATCTCCAAGAAATACTCTGCTGCTTTGAGTGGCGAACTTGAGGTGTGACTGTACAACCGTTACTGAGGAAGGATGAACTTGTATCAGCTTTGTAGACAATATCCACACAAAAGTTGGCACCTGTAAAGATCCACAGACTTCAGTGACATTAATAGTTAAGACAGTGAAGTGAAAAATCAGTGTGCCCTCGCAGTGTCCGTCATCAAAAGAAAGTCTCTTGGTTGCAGGCATCTGGAACGTTAACATTTTTGGCTGGAAAACAATAACTGTGTTTTCAGATATTTACTCTTAGACATTGAGGCTAACTTAATGTCCCTTGCCTATCAGAATTTCTTAGTGAAAGGACATTGTTTTGCCAGTGCTGCCAGTCAGAGGCTCCCTGTTTGACGCTCTTGTGGAGCTAAGAATGGCTACCTGTAAAATGTGGTTTGAAGAAGCATCCTGCAAAGCAGAGTCCAGACAGCCAGAGAGGTACCGTTCATGGATGTAAAGTACAACTCTGTTGCTTTGACTCTTCTCTTGCCAGTGGTCGCTTACTGTAGTGTTGCTGTCAGATACAGAAGTATTATCCTTGTTTTACACGTGGGGAAAATAGAATTCCTCCTTTACCCCTGTGATCTCAATCACGGAGCTTCAAAAAAGGTAAAAATTCCTTTGGTCCTCTGCTGTGGTCCTGGGCTGCCTTAGACATGGTCATAGGGAAAGGGACCCTTTTCTGCTTTTTGGAGACTCCAGCAGCCTCCCTTGACAGGATTTGTACAGACATGTTGCTCTGAACCCTGACACGATGCAGAAAAAGTTCTGAAAGCTTCAGCTTGCCACAGGTTATGTCTTTAGCTTACCTGGTTTGTGTAAGGAGAGGAGCTATGTGATGGCAAGCTAATCAGGCATTAAAACCAGTGCTATGGCCAGATTCCCATCTTGGATTTAAGCACCTCCACAAGGCACTGGGTATGAGCTTTGAACAAACCACTGAACATGAAGGTGGCTGTAGTCTTGCCACCAGCATCCTGGAGGCACCGCAGAGAGCTCAGTGCTAGCTCTGCACCAGCCCTGTCTCTGCATCACCACTAGTAACAGTTCAGTGCAAAGGCTTCTGAAGTAAGTTTCAACACAGAGGACAACTACAAACTCTATCTCATACCTCAGCATATTCACAAATGAGTAATCTTTCAGGTTAAACATTTGTCACCTATAGAAAGCTGTCAGTGTTTTGATCTATTTAAAGTGAAAGTCTTGGAGACAAGTCAGTCATGAGTGCAATTCCACAAAAACTTGGCTAGTGCTGGTTCTTTACCAGTAAACGTCCCTATGGAAATCACTGTATGAAGATGTTAGCTCTGCAATGTAGCCATCAAATGTGGTAGAACCCTGCAAGTGCTCTGGCTTTCAGTCATTAGTTTTCATAATAAAATTCAGGGCTTCTTTACTAGCAGACTGTAGTAGCTGTAGTGTACAAATAGGAATTAAAATGACAGGTTATCACAAAATCTAGCATTTCTTTTAAAGGTGGATATAGTTGCAAATTTTTTTTATTATTCCCTGAAGGACAAACCAGAAATAAATCTACGCATCACTGTGTTTCTAAAAGGCCCAGTAAAATCAGTAGCTTTCTGTGGAGGGACAGTGTTCTAAACAAAGAACCTGGCCTTAAAACCCCTATCTAGATGAAAAAAGACAAAATTCCATGAAAATCTAGGCTAAGATGAATACAGAAGGAAAGACAAGTGGACTTCCATGTTGCAAAAACAAGAGCCTAGTTGAAACTTAAGAAAAATACATTCTGTAATCTGTCCCCTCTTTCAACGACTGAGGTCACCTGCTTTATAGCCTTGGGTTTCATTCTCAAAGAAAGTGTGCTCCTTTCACACAGCTTCTAATTCTTTTGAGCTCTTTTTATGCAGCTACAGGTTTTTTTTGGTACGTACGTTCATTAGACTTCAGACTCAGAAAGATGCTTTTATTTTTTGCATAGCACCAGGCATCCAACAGAGTGACTAAATAATACCTTGGCATGTAACTTCCTAAATAATCTTGGCTCTCGTGCCCACACACTGCACAGATGGATGCGTGTGTTTATCATCACCGCAAAGTTATTTCATTCACTTCAATGGAAGAATCCATCCAGGTGAAGTTGGACACAGATTTACACACGTACCTAATTCAGATTTTGATCCTAAATGGTGTGAAAAGAAATGCAGCTGAAGGCAAGCTACCCTCGGTATGTCAATGTCATTAGAGCTGGTCCTCGGTACAGAGTAAGCTCCAGAAATATAAACAGCTTTTTTCTTTCTTCTGGACTAAGTCCAAAAGGCAGAAGAATTGCAACCGTTCACTTACATTATGTATATATTAAAGATACAAATAAAAGGGCTTGTGATTTTACTGTTAAAGTAGAAGGTATATAAAGTAACTAAAAAAAAAATAAATCACGTGTTTAAGCTGTTCAAATTGTTTTATAGGATAAAAGAAATCAGAGACAAAGTGGTAAGACACTCTATCAAAGATTACACCCTGCAAAGCTATTAAATACAGTAAGAAGTTACACAGTCAGAAAAAGCCTAGAAAGATACGTAGCAAGACTTGAGACATACAACACATGTAGTTTTGAGCTTATTTTTTGTGTTACTCGTTTAAGTCCAGGTTGCGTGCTGGTCATTTTTGACTCAGAAACCTTCTGATTCCAAGGAGTAGCTGAAGAAGACTACCCAACCTAGCTGAGAAGACCCTAAATTTTTATTGCTGTCAAGAGAGAAAACGCTGCAAACTCTTAACTCTGGCACAGATCACTGACTGCGAAGAACAACAAGCTTTGGCCATAAGGCCAGATTCCGGAACGATACCAGTTCCTATGTCTGGGAGTGTCCACATCCTCACTCCCCACAGGATACAGGTGCACACAAGTTCCCTTTTTCCCCTTAGCTGCAGTTTTTGTGAAAAGGCAACCTGAGAGTGTAAGTTGGAAACATCACGCTATGCTCGGAGAGAACCGTTCCAGCTGAATTGGGTCTCCTGGGGCAAACTGCAGTGTTCCCCCAAGAGGTCATGGACTTTGCCAAAGAAGGTATTAAGACAGAAGCTGGGAACAGAGGGAGGATTCAGAAAGCTCATCTGAGCAGGTGCAATGTTTCTGCTGTTTTGGAAAGACTTTTTCTGAACAGGAAAAAGAAACGGCAGTTTCTTCATTTTTACTTTTGCAAAGCTCTGCAAAAAAAAAAATATTTGTAAACCTGATGTAAAACTTAATCTGGTATCGGGGGAGCCAAGAGCACAAAACAAATTTGCAGTTCAGTTTGGGTCAATTCCACATTTCAAAGTCAGTTTCATCCATGTGATGCAATTACAATATTTGGTCCTGAGGGCCTAGTAACCTCTGCTGCTTTTGTAAACAGGGAAATAGCATTCAGTAAATTCCCCTAGCAATTTACTGGTCTTAAGACAGGCACAATGTCTCCTTTCAGGACATCTCATCGTGCTACGTGTATTGTTGTTAAGGATGATTTAGCAGATAAAAAAAAACTAACATACAAATTTAAGGATAATTTAGCCAATATTTGAACTGAGACTCATATCTAACCTCGGGCCTTCTGTATTTAATCCCGTGCTGATTACAAGAATAAACTTTCTAAAGTAACTGTGACAGAGTATTTGAAGAGGTGTTCCTTGAGGAATAAACATACCAGACATTCAGATCAAGTACCACAAAGAAAGAGATGAAATCTCTTAAATCAATAACCTGGTATTAGATTGACTTTTTTGCTTATCTCTATTTTTACTGCTTTTTCCTTCTCTAGTCTTTCTACCTTACTTTATTTAATTTTTTTGGTGAAATGAGTTACTTTCCAACCCAAATTGGTAAACGCAGGGAATTTAAAATACCCAGTGATAACATAAGTAAAACAAGCATAGGATGTTATCCTCAGGCTGCTTTAGGAACACAGCTTTTCAGCAGGCAAAGACCCACCGGCTTTGTAAGGAGCTGGCTTTCTGTCTTTCACTGTGAAAGACATTCTCTTCTTTCAACTGCCTTTATCAACACCTCTAAAATTCTGCAGAAAAATAAATTATCAGATGCTACGAAAGATACAACATTTTAAAATTCTTTCCAAAAAGCACTTTAACTGGCACATCAAAGTTGTGATTTAAAGGCTGTAAGGAGTTTAGGTGCCATCTTCTGTTTATCCAATGAATTCTGCCAACATTTTTGAAATACAGCCCCACATTTAGAATCTATCCTTCTTGTATTGAACTCAAGAATTTCCTCAGGCTGCAACCTAGAAACCACTCCAGCATTTACCTTTCTAGGCAGCATTCTTAAAAAGACATCAGGCACAGCATGTCAGAAACCACTGACTTTGCTGTGGATTGACCTTTTTTCTTCAGACTGATCTGTTACAGAGAAAAATCTTCACCCAGAACAGAACCAGGGCATATACAAACACACAAGCACAGCTCTAAGTATGTTGCAAGCAGAATGTAAGTCTGAGAATTAAATACATTCCTATCTTAATAAGCATAAAGCCTTATACTAAGGATGTAAATCAGGACCTGCCATTTGTTCTTGGAAAAAACTAGTGCACACTTCCCACAGGTGTACAGCTGGATGCAGAACTGATCTTTCCTTTCTCCCCTACTTTTACCAAAACTACGTTAAGAGTGATTCCAGTCTGAGACTGGATCACCAGAAATAGAGCTGCAGATGTCACCTTTGCCCTTTGAAATTCTCTCTGGAATTCCTGGAAGAGGCAAAAGGCAAAAATGTGCAGATGTGAGAAACATAAAGGTAAGAAGCGTTCAGGCCAGTTTCTGTTTGACTTGTAGCCCTTGCTCACAGAAACACCAGATGGCCAGGTATGCAATTAAACACGGGATTGTGCAAGTACAGGTGGGAATCAAACATTCACTGGTGGGTCTCTCCAGGGCAGAAAGAACAGCTTGTTAAAGGTATATACCCTGAAGAATTTGTGAATACAAGGAAAATGTTTTTGCAGTACTTACATGGCCGTAAGACAGTGCTACAGTGAAGCCGGTCATTCTAGACCTCTTCGCTTGCCTGCCATCCCACTGCACCACAGAGGACTGAGCTGCGTGCGAGTGGGGGGTGCTCCCTTCTGCTCCAGCTGAACTACCACCTTCTTGCTGCTTTTATTGGCAGCACTGATTTGGCAAGTACTGGGCTCCAGCACAGCATGCTGTGCTTCACGCCCGACACACCAGCTCTCGCTCCACCACTGCTTCTGAAGCATCTCCTTGCCACAGAGCGTCCTTCTGTCTGTGCTATGACGCTGTTGCAAGGTTCCTCTTGAATTTCTGCTTTCAAACACACTGTGATACTACCAAGGAGAGGAAAACGCAGCAGCAGGAACTCCTGGAAGTAGTAAAGCACCATCTACCACCTCTGCTGTCAATCTTCTGCACATCTAGCAAAACAGAATGTTTAGGAGGAAGATGAAGATTATGCCGTGGTGCAGTATTGAGCCAGTGCAACAGGATCACAAGACAACACCCAACAGTATCACAGTTGTAATCATTTTTCTGATTTGTTATTAAATGCAAAATACTGCATTTTACTCATGTGCAAACAAGACTTGAGAAGAAAGGCTCATTCAAAGATATTCAAAGGCTCATTCAATACATCCATCCATTTCTGATGTACAGGAATATCTATATGCACACAGGCATGTTACAAGCATTTTAAATCAATCCTCCTTCTAAAAGAAAAAAAAAGTGTCTAAAGATTAGCAAAATGGTGTTTGAGGGACCACTTATTTAGAAAGACACCCCATTTTCCAGCTGGGAGTTGCTAGAGCCCTATACATGCTATGAATGTTTGAAGAGAGAAGAAACCCAAAAATCCATGTTGAGAATAAATAATTGCTCCCTGACTCTCCCATCCCTAATTCTGTAGGGGGCAGCAAAATTGCACAAACCTTTCAATAGTAGAATTGGATAAATTACTACCTGCCTGAATAAAATAACGTCTGCCTGAATATCCAGGGCAGTGAGAGGTGTTATGGTCCCTCAGAGGCTGGTGCTGGGATGCCCTCGAGGGAATGGATGCTGGTGAGGTGATGGCTGCCAGGGGAGGGGGGGACATGGGTAGAGAGATGGTCCCCGTTCAGAAGCTTCCGTTTTCTCGGCAAAGGGAAATCTCCGGGTGGTGCAGTGCGCACAGAGATTCCGAGAATCCCCAGCTGTCAAAACCAGTGCTTCGGATCTTACCGTAAATACAGCATGATGCATGGACGCTGTCACATTGCTCTGGACCACGTCAAGAACAGCAGCCCTCAGCTACGGCAGCCTGCTCTCAATGAATTAATTAACGCAGACATTAATTTATCCAGGCAGATATCCATTTATCCAATTCCATGATCCAAAGTTTCCGTGATTCCGCTGCCCCCTGCGGAATTAGGGGTGGGAGACTCAGGGAGCAAATATTTACTCTCCGTATGGATTTCTGGGTTCCTTCTCTTTCCAAACATCCACAGCATTTGTAGGGCTCCATATATCCGCTCTTACAGATCCACCGTTACCCATTCGCTCGTGTATACTCGCTCTTAAAGCCCTGTGACCTTCTCAGACCAAATTTCTACCAAGTGCCGAACGTGGCCCGGGCGAGGATGGCCACCGCCACCCTGCCCCAGAGGAATCGCCCCACCCGCCCCCCGCCGCCTTCGCTTCCCGACTCCGGGTCTTCGACTTGCGCTGGGAGCCCGCTTAGCAAAGGACCAACCCGAGCAGGGCCCGTGTCGGGGCGGGGGAGGCCGGCGGAGGCAGGAGGCCGCCTCTCCCGCTCCTCCCCGCAGGAGTTTGAGGCGAGGGGTCAGAGGCCGCGCTGCCCGCGGGCATGGCGGGCCGGCACCGGCTCCTGCTGGAGAACGCCCAGCAGCTGGTGCTGGTCTGCGGCCGGGGCCAGGAATACCTGCTCCGGGAGGGCTGCGCCAGCCTGGCCGTGCTGCGGGACGCCAGCCTGGTCGTGGGGCTGTGAGTGCGGGCGGCCGCGGGGCTTGGGGGGGGGAGCGGGGCGCGGGGCGGGAGCGGGGCTGGCTGCGGGAGAGGGTCGCGGCGACCCGTCCCCCTGGCTCCAGCCTGCACGCCGCCTGCCCTGCTGCTTCTGCCGGGCGGCAGCCTGCGAGACAGCTGCCTGCTCTGGAACAAGCTTTTCCCAGCTGGGATCGTTCCTGTCTATAGCCCGGTGCTCAAACGGTCAGCCTCCTTAAAGGTGGCTTTTAGCCTGCTCTTGGGCACAGCTGCTACCCTTTCCCTGCCTCTGCTTTGTTTCTAGGTGGGCTGAAATGAGCTAATAGCAATCCTAGAAATAATTTGTGCCATTAATGAAAGTATAGTCAAGAATTGAGGTATATAATTATATAATCATCGAATGGTTAAGGTTGGAGAAGGCCTTTAAGATGCACGTAAGAAAATGACATCTCTCCCCTTTCTAAATGCTCTAGCTACTATTTGTCTCTCAAAAACCTCAGCTGTGCAGCATGGAAGTAAATTGACATAAGCGTGGCGACACCCAGTTACTATGCCAGTGGTTTGAGAAGATGCTGAGAAAGAGAAGGCTTAAAGGACAGGGGTGCTGTGTGCGCGTTGGGAATAGGCGTGTGCCAAGGGGAGCGTGGCACGGCACCAACACCGCTCCCTTCACACCTTTCTCACCTGTCCCGCCCATTCTCCTGGGGAACCTCAACATCCCCGTGCCGTTAGTTTTAGGGTTAGGGTTCAGAAAAGCACAAAGCCTACGGTTCCTGCGACACTAAGGCACGCACAAGGGAGCATGGCACCGCACCAGCATTGCTCCTTGCAGACCTTTCTGCTATCGTGTAGGTGAGGTTGAGCTCCTTGCGTAGCTAGAAGGGATCCCTTAAAGTGCCATGTAGAGTTTCCAATACAATCCTCTAGCTCCACCAGGCGTCCAGTGATTCAGCCCCCAGGATATTTATTCCCGTGTTTTCCAGCGGCACAAGGGCATGATTCAGGTCCCAGCAGTGGAGGCTGATAGTGAATGTTTGATTTTTGTGGGGATGTCCTGGTTTAACCTCTGCTGGCAACTACCCACTATACAGCCACTGTCCCACAGCTTCCCCTCCAGCGGGATGGAAAGGAGAATTGGGGGGGGAAGAAAAAAGGTGAGACCCTGTAGGTTGAGGTAAGGACAGTTTCACAGATCGAAACAAAGCAAAAAGACAACAGCAACAATAGTGATAATAGCAATGAAATGCTATACAAGGTGAGTGAGAGAAACCACGAGGCTCTACCGGTACCCAAAGCCACCTCTTTCCCTGGTCTAGCCACGAGCTCAAGCCACATATTGAAACAAGTTGAAAACAGATGCCCTTACCTTCTCCCAGCCCTCCCCTTATATAGAGAGCACGATGTCAGCATTGTATTGAACATCCCTTGGCTGGTTTGGTTGTTTATCCCAGCTATGGAATAACTGCAGCCTCTCTCAACTCTTTGGGCCAGCTGCTGTTCGTGATAATTAATCTGAACTAAACCCAGGATAGAGGGAACGAGCGTCTTGCAGATACTTGCTAGAGGAATGCTTTGTATTTGCTGATCCCCAAGAGAAAAATAATGTTTTTGTAGCACAAATTAAAACAAGAGCATCAGGGTATCGTCCCGAGGGATTCAGGCAGTGGACATGGCAGGCGTTAAGGCAAGCAACTTGAAAAAGCATAGCGTTGCCCCATCATTTGCTGTGTATCTGTAAGATGAGCAAAGCACCCCCTGTGTGCATCTTCAGTCCTACCGAAGGTCCCTGCCCCTGTTTCCAGAGAGCTCTGTCAACGAGCACTTGACTTTCCAACAGGCTTTCACTTCTCTGTTGGTCGTGTGTTACTTGCAGAGATGGTTGTATCAAAGCTGTGGGCCAGGCAGACGCTATTCGCAACCAGTTCTCAGGAGCAACGTTTGAAAGAGTAATTGACTGCTCTGGGAAGTGCGTGCTACCGGGTAGGTGTATTTTTCATAACGATACAATGCCAAAGGGTGGCGAGTGCTTAAAGGCAAAGTAAATGTGTGTTAAGCATTCTTCCACCCTTTTATCTGTATTCAGTCCTGATTTGATAACATCTTGTGCAGAGCGTCTTGGGGGTGGAGTATGGCAGCTTTCTCATCATGAATGTTGTAAGGAGAAAATAGTAGCACTTAGGATTTTTATTTTATTTTTTTTTGATTTTCATGGTGGAGCTCTGTCTCCTCTTGGTTTATCTTACATCTGTTCATCTGTGTCATAGTTCACAACAGTAACATCACGTTCCTGCTGAGTGAGTTGCCTCTCTTTTCTCCACCAGTTCCACCCATCAGCTGTTGAGCTGCAGAGCCCCGTCTTTTTCCTGCCCGCAGCCCGTGGGAGGCAGAAGGGCAGCACAGGATTTTGCATCCCACACTCTGCGTCTTTACCTGATAAAAAAACCCAACCTGGGCAAGTCTACTGCATGTTAAACTTTGCAAGTGACGTTAGCACGTGAGCTGTTAGACCTCTCTTTTGTTTGCAGTCCCCTTGGGTGGTGTTGGTTTCGCAGCTCATGGAAAATACTCCTGCTGGAGTTGGTTTCACAGCTCATGGAAAATACTCCTGCTGGAGTAAGTGGGCTGTTGCTAGAGCGCTAGCGTGCTAAGCCCCACCTAACCACTTTGCTCCTTTTAAAGAATGCCGACTTAAAATCTAATGAACTCTTTAGAAGTTTTCAGTCTATCGCTTATTCCACGGTCTGAAACCCTTGTCGAAACAGCCTGAGAAACTGAGCAACAAATGCATCTACACAGAGATCTTTTGCATAAGGTGTCAGTCACCTAAAAAATTTCAAAGAAAATGAATAGCCTTTGAAGAACATCCTAGACTTTGGTCTGTTTGGATTTTTCTTTTTTTTTTTTTTTTTTTCCCTAACCAATAGATTCTTTATAGGGGAGCTTCTGCTGTCCATTTAATTTGCTTGCATGTTCATAACCTTTTACCTTATTCAGTGAAATAACCTGAGTGTGTATTTACTTTGTTCTCTTTAGGCCTGGTAGATGCACACACGCACCCGGTGTGGGCTGGTGATAGGGTACATGAGTTTGCAATGAAGGTAATGACACACAGAGCTGGATTTTTCTTCCTCTTTTGTATGCGTAGCTATTTCTACGTTATAGTGACTCCCATTTTTCATCTACAGAAAAACATGTGATTTCTGTCAGATAATCTAACTGCGGGAAGAGGGATAGTTTTTGAATCCTGGTAGGCTGAGAGTGTAAACTGCAGCCTTTGCAGCCAGCTTTGACATTTTTTTTTTTGCATTAATCGAGGCAGTACTGGAGTGCTGCCCTCTATTACTATCTAAATCTTTATTTATTTCCACGTGAATTAATTTTTTAACTAGAGGTAGGTTTTTCCCCTTGGGCTCGGAGGGAAGCAAATCTTCAGAATAATTCTCTTTATGATGCCTCTTACATGATTTCTGCACTTAAGTGAAGGGGAGAGAGGAGGGGGAGAGAGGAAGAATTAATGGGTTTGGTTTTTTTTTTTCCCTTATTGGAAAGACACCTCAACACACTTTCCAGAATCCCTTAGACAGAAAATATGCATATAATACCTAACTGTGTGTGAGGGTTGCGTTTTGTTTTCTGGTTTTTCCCCCCAAGCTGGCGGGTGCGTCCTATATGGAGATCCACCAGGCTGGGGGAGGAATACATTTTACTGTGGAGCATACGCGGAAGGCCACAGAAGAAGAGCTGTTCACTACTTTCCAACACCGACTTGAACGCATGCGCAGAGCAGGGTCGACGTTGGTTGAGTGCAAGAGTGGTTACGGCTTAAACTTCGAAACGGAGCTTAAAATGCTCAGGGTGATTGAACGTGCTAAGCAATCCATGGACATTGGCATTTCTTCAACGTACTGCGGAGCTCATTCCGTGCCAAGGTAACAGAACTTGAGTTTTCTTGTTCTTGCTAAGTATCACTGCTTTATAGTGAAAATTGACTGCTGTTTTCAGAAAGGTTTCTTCTGCCCAGCCCTCCTAAAACACGACGTATTTGAAACAATAGCCAGTATTTACAGAAGGGTCTCCTAAATTTTTATTTGAAGGAAGACGGGGGAGGGTTATTTAGTGGCTACTCAATACCAACATAAGTGTAGCACAGAAGCCCTGCTCCAGCTGGTGCTCACGCTGAATGGAATGCAGGTTACACGGTTTCCTCTACGCAAAGGTTTTCTGCTTGGGTTTGCTGCTACCTCTCAAGCTTAGTCTCTGCCAGGAGCTTTTGTTTTGACCAGCTCACATAAAAATATACTGTATTTAATAATTATATACCTCAGTAAACAAAGCTCAGTTATGCTTCCTTGCAATGAGGAATTGCATGCTTCCTATAGGTATGACATGAGTAGAAGATTGAAGTAAATGTGCATGATCACAACTGTTTCCATGGCTCAAGTAGACACACCCTAACAAGCCAGCCTTTCTCACTTTGACATTTTTTTTCCTTACGGTGAAAATAACATCTTCAAGTTACCAGATTGCATTGTATGAAAGAATTAATGAGGTGTTTGAACTAGGTGGCTGTATGTGAAATATGTACTTTGACAGGCTGCTGCAAAAAAAGGCATGTAAGAGGCAGGCCTAGCATCACAGGAATCCTGTGGCTGTATTTAAGAGGTGTTAATAAAAACAAAACAAACCCCCCATGCTTAAGAAAAAAAAATAATTAAAAAAAGAATCTACCTCTTCTGACATTCAATAAAACATGACCTAGAAAAAAATTTATTTGCAATCTAATTATTGTGTATTTGGGGTCGGATGGGAAATTATCTTCTGTTATTGTAACTATTCAAAAGGAATGCTATATCACCTTCATTAACTGGAAAATTGTTAAGAATAAAGTAACTAAAATCTTTCAAATCCCCCAAACATTTCTTTTAAGAAGTTCTACTAAAATTTGGAGGACTTAACGGGAAAATAAAGCTGAGGTTTTACCCCAGACTATATATATTTCTTAGTCCTTCCTTTTCTCCTCCCTTAAAAAGCCTGGGAGGATTTCAGTCAAAATCACAATAAACAAGTCTTTCCCATCAAAATATTTCAAGCATTTCTGTAAACAAATGACATAATTTCCAGTGTGTTTACAAATATATCAAATATTGTGTGTTAGAAAGGCAGGTATAACCATCTCTCTGCACATCTTCTGTCCTCACTGATGCACATCAAGCATAACAACATATAGGTAGTGGGGATGTTGTATTTTAAATAAGGATAAAAGGTAGCTGGGTATTTGAGGAAATTTCCTGAAAGAAATATTCAATTATCTGTATTTTCCACTTTGGGTCTTCTGAAATCCTCTTCACTTTTCATTCAAATCACAGAATGACAGGGGTTGGAAGGGACCTCTGGGGATCATCTAGTCCAACCCTTCCACCAAAACAGTGTCACCTAGAGCAGGTTTTGAAAGTCTCCAGAGAAGGAGACTCCACAGCCTCCCTGGGCAGCCTGTTCCAGTGCTCAGTCACCCTCACAGGAAAGAAGTTTTTCCTCATGTTCAGGTGGAACTTCCCGTGTTCCAGTTTGTGCTCATTGCCTCTCTTCCTCTTACTGGACACCACAGAAAAGAGACTGGCCCCGTCTTCTTGACGCTTATGAACAACAAATGTTCATGTCTAGAATCTCTTGTTTCAATTTTCTGCTATCCTTCAAACTTAGTCTCTGCCTCAGGTTTTTATTTTGACCCCAAGAAATTCTGCAGTTTTTCCCTGATCCCAGGCCTGCTGTTCAGAGCTGTGGTTCTCAGCCTTTGACTGGTTCATGAACATCTGGGTCAGTAACATGCTGAGGGACCCATCCTGCTTTGTTGAGCTCCACTTTTAAACTCTGAATTTCCTGCAGCTTTAGTGACAGTGCATGATCATAGGGGAACATGTTGCTTGCAGGATTTGGACTGGGATTTGCTCTTTGACATTACTTATGTAAATGAGATTATAACCTTGTGGATTCTAGAAGCTGTTAGACACCTTCTGAGTCACTTGGTTCATGCCAATTTTCTTTCACCATTATATTCCATAAAACTGCCCTGTAGTTCAGTTATGCATAAATCATACAGAGGAATTAAGATTCATTTGACTGTTTCTATTTAAATCTTCTTGATTTACGTAGATCTCAGAACATAATGCCTTTTTTTGTTGTTGTTGTAGGTACTTAATTGCAAGTCCTGACGAGATAGCCATTAAAAGTCCCCTAATTTGACGATTTCAGAATGATCATAGTCATGCAAATTTGTTACTGCCGATCTGCTAACACTGAATCAATTTAAAATAATTCCATTTAATGTGGAGCAAGAGAGCAGTGTTATGCTTGCTCAAGGCAATTGTGGCTTAGACACCCATGGAGCTGCTGCCAAGAAGCTTTAAGATCTTGCTAAGCCATTTACTTGCTTGCTTCTTACACTTGGCTTAATTTACTCTTCCAAGCCTGGCCTCTTACAGCAGAAGCATTATGAGAAAGTCCATTAAATTGATAAAGGTGGTAACGCTTCCATGTTGCCAGGTCTTACAATATGTGGCATGTTTTGATATGTGGAGTCTTGAGAGGAGCCTGCCTTCAGACTTGCAAGCAATGTTCTTTCTTTTTTCCCCACTGGGAAATTAGCTGTGGGCAGATATTGAGAACTTGTTGCGTTCATGACTTCTAGGTATATGTTAATTCAGTCTGACTTCCTGCTGCTAGAAGGCACCATTGACACGTGATTCAAACTGACTCTGTTCTGCACCAGAGGTTGGATCAGATGAGCTCCTTCGGTCCTTACAAACACAATTATTCTGTGAGACTGTGATAGGGTGCATTGGTAATAGACAGCAGTTAGTGAAGTATGCACCAGATGGTGCAGGCTACTTTAGTCTGAGCCATCCTAGCGAAA
Organism: Actenoides lindsayi; assembly: GCA_025331215.1. Taxonomy (NCBI): domain Eukaryota; kingdom Metazoa; phylum Chordata; class Aves; order Coraciiformes; family Alcedinidae; genus Actenoides; species Actenoides lindsayi. Next base: position 42,415 of record WTSP01023442.1, on the reverse strand, counting down.
AATAAAGCTGCTCTGTTTATAGTGGTTCTTGTTCCCATTCAGTGCTTTTAAAAAATGTGTCCAGCCTTGGAAGTTCCAGACTTGGAGTATCTCCAGTTCTTTAGGAAATCAACCTAAAAAGCTCACAGCAGGGGGGTGAAGAAATAACCAGTCTATCTATCATCACTCTAATCATCATTTTGAATCAAATTAATGATTTTGGGGATATCTGATCCTAAATTTGTGTGTGTGTGGGGTTGGCAATGGTCCACTGGGCCCTGTTCATCAGTAGGAAGACATTTTCAAAGTGATTTCATCAGCAGAAAGTCTCTTGAATTAAAACAATGGCAGTTTTGCATTCTTGGGCATTATGTCCCCCCAAAAGTGAAACCAAGACTTACATTTCCTTTTGTTTTGTCTTGACTCTGGTCCTAATCTTTCAGTCCAAATGCCTCCAAAGGCTGAGTGAAAGAAGTAAAGGGAGAAGGCTTGTCATAGTAAAAGTGTGAGGAACTCCAAGCATTGTTACAGTAAGGTGAAGAAAAGAAGGTCTGTAAGCCAGGCTCTGCTCTGCCTTATAACCACACAACCTGTTTGCAAATCCAAGCAGAATTTGGCTTCTTGAATTTACTGCCACTGTAAAGCTCCTCACTCACCCACATGTGGCACTTGTATAACGCTTGTATAATAGGTCTGTGCGTGCCCTACAGTGCCAGAAATGAGGATTGAGATGTCACAGATGTTTAGCTGCAGTATGTCGCTTAGCTTTAGATCTTAAGATTGCAAAATGCTAGCTCAGCTGCTTATTTTGGGATTGTTCCCTCTTTCAGAGGCATTTACTGATTTCTCCTGGGTTATCTTTGTGTAATAGAAGGTTCATAAATGGTTCTGACTTTGACAAACCAAACCTCGGGAGGCCCCTCTGATTTAGGAACAGTTATCTAATCATCACTCTGAATGATATAAAAGGAGGAGAGGTAAACTTAAAGTAACACTTTGTGCTGCATGTCCCCTTTGAGCTTTGGTACTTGCATAAAAATATGGCGTTAATACCATTTAACGTATTTAAGTAATCATTTACATAGTTTAAATAGATGCGTTTTAGGATACAGTATAAGGAGGTCAGAATATATGAATAGGAAAGCAGAAGAATTAGTCTTAAAATAACCCGTATCTTGGTTGGCATCTGTGCTAATCTTAAAAAAACAACCAACCAAACAATCTAATATTCTTGGAATGGAAAGTAAATTATGTTTGAGTGTACACGAATTACAGTAGTTTTAATTTTTTAATCTGTAGGGTTTATTTTTTAGTAATTTTTATTTGCATCGTTTTCTAAATAATCTGGTACTTGCATGTATGATTTGAATGTTTGCCAGACTTCAAGGATGTTATTCTTATGGCTCCATAACTTCTTGTTTTCATTAGAGGGAAAACTGCTACTGAAGCCACAGATGACATTATCAATTACCATCTCCCTAAACTGAAAGAACTCAAGCTAAGTGGCGAAATACATGTTAACAATATAGATGTGTTCTGTGAGAAGGGAGTCTTTGATTTGGTGTCTACCAGGAGAATTCTTCAAGCTGGAAAAGATATAGGGTTACAAATCAACTTCCATGGTGATGAACTCCATCCGATGAAATCTGCTGAGGTATGTCTTCCTTAACATTCAGGTAAGCCATTTTTGCTCTTGCGAGAGCTGAGTCTTTGAGAGAATTGCAGTTTTCAGAACAGAGTTTTTGTTTTCTAAGGCTCTATAAAATATACCATTCGTAGACATCTATTTCTATCAGACACCAGAAAGCGCAGCCCTTGTGCAGCTTTGGAGTTAAGGACATGGGAGGAAGCCTTGACCTCTGGGACTAACATGCACTGCCTAATTAAACATTGACTTTGCTTATCTTCCACATGGGATACAGATGGGGAAGGTGGATATCTGTGAACCCAGGAATGACAAAAACATGGTTTCTGTGCAACTTGAAAAATCTTTTTTCCTTAAATGTCCCGTTAGCAGCAACAAGTCAGATGTGCAGTGAGTGTACTCAGAGGGATGGTTTAGTCAAGAACAGGCTCCCAAATACCTTGATAAAGAAAATCACTCTGAGACCACGTTTCATGATCGTTTAAACATCGCTTCCTTCCTGTGGGGTCTGCTGGAGTTATTCTTTGCTGTATTTAAGAAAAAAAAATAATTAAAGAAAATAAATTGATCATAAAAGCGTTTTTGGTGCTTCACCGTGAAGGCAGCAGTTGCATTACTAGTTCTGAAGCCAGTGTCAGTTTGCTGGATACTTTGTGAACAGGAATTGATAATGGTTTCAGCTACAGCTGTCCCATAGTTTGCTTGTAGGTTAGGCTGTTAAAAACACCGCTGCAAGTACGCTTCCACTTGCTGCGTGGTTAATATGTTTTTGTGATCCCCTTTTCCTGCAGTAAATCAGCAAATATTTTGTCTCTGTATTCTGTTTGTTCTTTCAAGCATTCCTTATGATTTTTCTTTTAGTAATTTTTACATTAATAGTGAAGTGTCTCACCCAATCATCTGAAACATATTGCTTTACTGAATTAATTGAGAACAGTACGTAATTTCCTTGAAAATTTGCCTAGCTTGGAGCTGAACTTGGAGCTCGGGCTATCAGCCATCTGGAAGAAGTTAGTGATGAAGGTATAACGGCGATGGCAAGAGCTAAGTGTGCTGCTGTCCTTTTACCAACAACTGCCTACATGCTAAGGTAAGGCCACTAGACAGGGAGGAAGCTTTTGCAACAGCAAAACCGTGTTTGTAGTTCTAAGGCCTTTTAATGTAAAAGCATAAGCTTGTATCCATGCCTTGAGAATCAGGCTGGACCAGTGAAGACAATCACAAATACGAAGAGCTGAATGAGCCTCTTCATGTTTTGTTTCTGGTGGAGATCCTCAAAAATGAGGTGATACGCTACTTCCGAGAAGTCTCATGGTAGATTTGGAGTGGTTCAGTCAACACTGGAATTTAACCTCTGTGACAGGCTAAGGTAGGAATCAGGCATTCATTTAAGAAAAAAAAAAAGGACCTGTTTTCTTTAATCCATTTAGACTTTGAAAACTGAGCTGGCTTCTTTTCAGGCAATAAGAAAATCTGTATTTGCTCTCTTGTGGAAGGTTTTACTGGGTAATGAATCCTTTGGTTATCAAAAGAGCTGAAAGACTGTGGGTAGCATTTTAAAAGTCTCATCTGATTTTACCCAGGCAAGACAGCAGAATTGCCTTTAAGAACACTCTTTTACATATACTGATATTACAGATAAACCTAGATGGGTCACCTGCTTACCCCTGATGCCAAAAATAAGCCAACTAGATAATGAGGACCACGACCCAGTAATACCATCCCTCCTGTGGAGAGAAGATCCTTGAGCTGATTTTGGTTTATTTTCAACAGTCTGGTTTCGAGGCACTGAGGCTTTTGCAACTGCCACCTGTGCTCACGTCTATGTCTGTGCTTCTGTTTCTATTTGTGGTTAGCTGTTCCTGTCCTGCACTGGTGCTTTTGAACCACTGGCTGATTACAGCTGCAGGCACCACCAGAATGCAGGTCTCAGGGAGGATGTGTGGCCCTGAAACTGATCCCAGGCAGGGAGGTAAAGGAGACAACAGGGAATGAAGCAGAGATGAAAAGGCTGCATCTGTAACTCAAATGTTACTCCAGAGACTCCATGTGATGGAAAAGTCCATAAACTCAGGATAAGCCTCAGATGGGGATAATAATGAGCGGTAGGAAATGAGGCAAAACACAGCCTCACAGTGTCTGCTGCACTATTCCTGAACACAGGCCTCCCAGTCTCATACACTCTAAAAATGAAGCAGCCATGAGTGAGATACTGGTTAAAAGAGTCCTAGAGAGCTGAAAGCTGTGCAGTGTATGAGAAGAATTTGCTATGAGGCAATGTGGTATACCCTTTGCTGGCCTCCCTCAGCTCCATCAGTACCACTTGCAAGAGCTCAGACCTTGGGAGGTCCTGCCCCTACACTATGTCCTGGTTTTAAGAAAAGCAGTACTGGCTGGGGCTTTGCCCGGTGACCAGAGCTGGGCTGGAGGGTGCAGCTGGAGAGTCGCTTAACGGTAAGCACGCCCTTATTTTGGCCTTTGCTAACCGTTGCCTGCAGTACTCCTAAGGAGTCTGGTAGCAGAGCACAGCAGGGCACGCAGAGGCTGGGGGGGATGTGTGAGGACAGGGAACGGCTCTTCAGGTAGATCTTTTTAATGACAGCTAACTCCCAGAGCATCGTGTTGTGCGTGAACAGGCGGTATATTCTCATAAATCTGCTAAGGGGCTTCTGTAGCGAGTCTTACACCCAATGTAAGCACTTCACTGAGATCTTGTTTAGTGTTCTTGTCTGTTAACTTCAGTGCTTTTAATGCTACCTTCTGAGCGGCAGTTGTTCTGTTTCATTTTTATTGTTACACTGGTTCATTTTCAAACACAATGTTGGGCTCTATTGGCTTTACAGCAACTATGGCTAAAACATCATAGAAAGTGTATTTCCTACTGCCCACCCTTGCAAGCACCTACCCAGATTAATCCAGTGGCCGAACAATTTTGAAATGGCTATTCCAGATGATAAATTAAATTCACATAAATGAAATTCATAGGCTCAACTTACTATTTCAAATTGCCAGCAGAACTGGGAAGGGACTATGGCGTTGCTTGTGCCGCTGCTCATACTTAGGACCCTGTCTTTGAAGCTGTAAGCACTAGAACATTGATTTTTTTGGTTAAGATTTAAGTAAGATTTTTACCTTATAAATCCTTAAGTGGCTGAGGTCTGGATAAATACCAGAATTTCAATGGACTCTGGAGCTTTATGCTTGATAGTGGCTGCTTCCACATCCTGCTACTGCAAAAGCAGTGGATCACACTTGCCATTTATGCTGTCCATAGGGTGATAGGTAGGGAGCCCAGAGGAGAATTTGGCCTTTTATGTCCAAAAGGATTAGTGTAACTGAGGGCGTGAATATAGCCAAACCAAGTGATGAACTTTGCTCGTGTAATTTATCACGTAATAACTAAGTGAATTGTGTCTTTTTCCCACTAGACTGAAGCAACCTCAAGCTAGAAAAATGTTAGAAGAAGGAGTTATAGTTGCTCTTGGCAGTGACTTTAATCCTAATGCATACTGTTTCTCAATGGTAAGCTATTCCTAATGTTTATGACACCACAAAATTATGAAATCTCTTACTAGTACAACTTGTGGATAGGTCTGGTGCACTTAAAACAGCCTTCGTACCCGCAGAGAGCTGTGTGCCCCGCTTAGACAACTGCTCATGATTATTTATGGTAGTTTTTGCTACCAGAAGGGGTTCTGTTTCTCAAACGCACTTGAGAGGCATATAAAAAGGCTGTCAAAGTTCCTGATTTTTAGAATTCTCATTCTGAAGTTGGTAAGATTCATATTATGCAGGACAACCTCTGTTGCACAAGGAGGGAGGAGAGTGCTTAGGGATTTGAGGCATGAACAGCTTTATTTGTGTTACTGGTAACTGCCATTTTCCACTTAACTCACCTACTAGCCTATGGTGATGCATCTGGCCTGTGTAAACATGAAGATGTCAATGAATGAAGCACTAGCAGCTGCCACCATTAATGCAGCTTATGCTCTGGGAAAGTCGGACACACATGGCTCCATAGAGACCGGCAAACAAGGGGATCTTGTTATCATAAATTCATCAAGGTTTGTTCTTCTACTGTCATTTGAAATGTGATTTAACATAAGGGTTTTGTTGGTGGTGTTGTTTATTTTTTCCCACCGTGTTTGGAGAGTGGAGAAGTTAGTGAATTCCTTGTGCCTTAGGCACTACTTTCATCTGAAAAAAAAAGGGACACTGCTAGCATTTTAGACACACTTTCCTTGTCCTTGATCACTCCAGTGGAAAATAAAGCCCAAGACTGGGGGGGGATAACATTACAAATAATCCACACCTAATTATAAAATATCTACAGATAATACATGTTCATTTTGTGGAAGGAATTACCTACTGAGCTGTACATGAACTCACTGTATTCATGCAACATGTAGACTTGGACTAGGGCTTTCCCATGGTTCAAGCAAAGTTTTTATTCTTGCCGGGTATCCTAGGTATGCAACCTGCTTTTATGCAAGTCTGGCTATTCTTAAACATCCTCCTGTCTTTTTAGGTGGGAGCACTTGATTTACCAGTTTGGGGGACATGAAGCATTGATCGACTATGTTATAGTTAAAGGAAAAGTCATCTATCAGAATGAGAGGTGTGGGACAATAAGCAGTTACTGAAAAAAGACAGTCATTTAGGAAGCTACTATAATCAAGTTATCATGGAGTATCTTAAAGCAACAGACGAAGCAGATTTGCATTTACTGGTAAAATGTTTGCCTGCTCTACCTTACTAGACCTCTTATTCAAATAAATCTTACCGAGCATTACTCATTTGGTGCATCTTCATGTCCGTTGTCCTTCTCTTCACTGCAGGAAAATTACTCCTGATTGTGTCTATTTGAAATAAGACAGTTTCCAAAAGTGGTTTCCTATACAATTTTAATATATAAAATTCTTATTTTAGAAAATAACCCAAACAAACCACCAATGAATGAAGAAATTTAGATCCAGGTAAGATTTATTGGGAAGAGAGAGATGTTAGATAATCTGTGATGGAGGACCAGGAGCTCAGGAGTGCACATTTGGAATGGCCCTTGTTGGTGCCAGAAGGCCCCAGCATCCCATGGCAATGCTTATAGCTCCGGCTCTGCTCAGTCTCAAACTTGGCAGATACCAGGAGCCACAGTCATGGTGGGAAGCACTGTGTCTTACCTCTCCAAAATACCAGTTCTCCTCATTTTTACAGCCTTGAAAGTCAGTGGGAGTCAACAGGTGAGAGCCCAGTTATCTGCTGATCTGCAACATCTTTCCTTTCTGAGGTTCTCACAGCTCCTTCAGGACTGTAGGGGCCCAAGAAAGAGAAGGAGTGGAAAATGCCATCAGGTACACCACTCATTGGGCTGCTGAAAGTTGGGAGTTCACTGTAAGCTAGAGGTTGAATCAGGCCTGCTGCTGGAAATTAGTGATGCCAGAACCTGAAAGTTTACTCTTAGAAGCAGCCCAGTGAGGTCAGGTGAGTACAGTCAACCTCTCAACATTTCAATTACCTTGAAATTTAAAAGAAGAGCACATGCAGTGTCATACAGATGTTCCAAAAAAGACCTGACTTCATTTATAGTAATCTGAATCTGAAATAGCATGTGACATGTTTGTTCATGGAAGTTTGAATGTGCTTCAGAAGACGAGTATGACAAGTCCTACTCGGAGCAATATCAAAACTTAAGACCCTGTATTTTTTAAATCTCTATTTTCAGCTACTTTTTTTTTTTCTGGGACTGCTACCATCATTTGGGGATGTGGTCTGTAGCCAAAAGGATCATGCAGCTCTGGAGAGTTCAAGTTGTTGCGGTGTTTAAGTGGAGGGTCTGGGGTAGGCAGAATCTCTGAATACACACCAACAGGCTTTTCTTCAACTTTTCAAATGAATGGTGGCTGCAGAAACAAGAGGTCTTAACCTTTGGAAGGGGAAATCATAAAACTACACCTGACAAGCATGAAGAACTTACGTCAATAATTATTTTTGATGCTAAGCAGGTGACATAACCTGTGGTACAGAGCAGAATGCTTTAGTGAACCAGACCCCTGAGGAAGGACAACAGTCTGCTTCTGATTAACAGATATTTGAAAGCCATCATAAACATGTATGAGGTTTACTATGACCCGATCTCCCTGAGCCTTGGGCACATCTGTTAACATCCAATATACGTAAGCCACCTCTTAGAATATCTTTGTTCATGCTTTATTTGAGCCATTCAGGCCAACTAAATAAGTTTTTAAAACAGTCTAACGGCATTCCTATCACTAAACACGTTTTCCTGCAAGCAGATATTGCACCAGATGGGGGGTGTGGACCTTTGTTTTTATCGAGCTTGGAAGAACATCTGAAGCATGTGAGCGCACGGCCTACCCTGCCCAAGACAGCCTTCATAAATGACTGTTATGCAGGCAGCTGGAGAAAGCTGTCAGGGTACAAGTGCAGCGTGGGGCTGGAGCGGAGCCGCGGGGCTTTGCATAGGTGCACTGCAAAGCTGAGGCCACCATGCTGCAGCACATGCTGACGGTCCCTTAGTCCTAGGCACCCAAAAGCAGAGGTGAGTGGGAAGCCAAGCACCTCCTCTCTGAAATAACTAAGGCAGTGGGGGCCCCCAAGATGGCATAAGGAAAACCTCCAGTATTCTCTCCTGGGACAGGAGTAGGCATTAATGGCCTGAAACTACTGACACGAGGGGATTCTGCTCTCGTGCACTAGCTCCAACATGAACCTCAAACCACGTGTTTGCCTGACCAGCTAAGCTAAATCCAGTAGCTCTTTGGGAGTATGCCTCAGAGCTGTGGAGTTAGAGGCTGTGATTATACTTGAATGGCCCAGCTGGTTTAAGTGGCTCCTGAGAGCCGGCTACGTTGTCCCGCCATTGCGCTGTTGCCCCCACAGCCGTGCAGCTGCCAGGGAGCACACACCCCACTGGAATGCAGGAAGATTGTCCTTTGCTTGTTTTTAACGTGGCTCACTTCTCTGATGATGTTCACTGTGCTGGCTCCCACGGCGGCCAGGAGTGGGATGTAGGTAACAGCACAGCAGGTTTTGCTGCTGAAGGAGCTGTATTGCTTGGTCATAACGTAAGACTGAGGCAAAAAAGGTTGACCATACAAGATGTAAAACTGGCTGTTCATTCTCACGCTTTGATTAATACCTGATTTTTTAGAAGATGGAACAGCTTCAGTTCAAGGTTGAGGTACGCCTGCTACAGAGGGCCTTGAGCTGGAAGGCTTACTTGGTGCACGAGGCTGAGACAGAGGCTGGAGATACTTCAGATCTGGTGCAGAAGGAAGGAGCTGAACGGGGAGCTCATGCATCATAAGTGGGTACCCCAGTTCCTAAGTCTTCTGGCCAGGGTGGATGTGTCCCCCGCTGGCTTGCCAACAGGTCTGAGTCCTCTCCTCAAGGACCATTTACCATGGCAGGTCTCAGACAGGGGTTGGTAGCCCCACACTGGCTCTTTGACTGCCCCCTTGCAGCATAGCCAACAGCCTGGGAAGATTTCCAGCCCAGGCTGAACATCCCACGGCCGAGGGTTATCAGGCTAGTAGTGCCAAGGCTGGTGTTTTGTTAACCAGACTTAACACATCATCACTGCAGCAAGATGTGAAGTCTAAGTCCTCTAAGACTTTTCCCTTGCAAAATAAAGCCTGTGCCCGAGGTCAGCGTTGTCACACAGAGCACACTATGACATGAGTCTCTCTGTGGGGATAGGGCCCTCAGCAGCCAGGCAGATACCCAGCAAGCCAGGGGAGTGTAGATCCCGCTGCTATTGGTTGAACACTAGTTCACATCATCACTCCTACACCTCCTTCTCACCTTGCCTTTCCTGGCCCCTGTTCCACCTGTCATCCTTATTTCCAAGTTCAGCTTTTGCTTTATGTTTTCATCATCGCACATGACAGGAAAATGGGTTGCTAGAGCTGTAGGTGAAGCCTTGATTTATTTATTACAGGTGTGAGCCCATAGCTCTCAGAAAGCTGCATTAGGTGTAGTCCATCACCAGAATACAATATTTTTGTTACGGAGCAATGATTTCCATAACACATTTTTGCACACACAGCTTTTTCCGATTTGTGAAGCACCTGCTCTAAAAATGCTCGTGTTACAGAAGAACCTGTACCTCACACATGATCTCTGCAAAAGAGTGGAGAGCAGAATTAAGTGTAAAGATAGTTTTGCTTATGGCAGAATGAAGGGCACAACAGCAGCTGCTCAAAGGAACAGGAAGAAAAAAAAAAAAAAAAGAGTATCAAACGTAGGCTATTTGTTATCACTGACACAGATGAAGAGAAAATGAGTGGAGAGCTGACAAAAGGAATACAGGAGGCCCCGTAGAAAACATCCACTGGTTTCAGCAGGGGTCTGAGTGTTTTGTGTTCCAAAGCTCAGGAAATTCAGTCAAAAACCACGCTATCATGACAAAGCTGTCTTTCACGTGTGAGGAAACGAGTGAGCCATTCATCTATTATCTGTATGCGCTCCTGAGCTAGACAGGTCCTTTGGATCACCCTGGAGAAACCATACTGAGTTTGAGTAGAAAAATCACCATCAGGCAAGGCCTTGGAAAGGATCTGCTCTCTTAAAGTTTATCCTGATGCCTGTGGTCATGACCAACGCCTGTGTTAATTTCCAGTGATCCCAGGGAGAAAGCCGTGGGTGAAATGGGTCTTGATTCAGGGATGTGTTCCCTCTTGTACTTTTCAATGTAAGGTTCAGCCACTTCCCATACCTGCAAAACCAGAACATGAATCAGCAGTGTCGGAGGCAAAACAAAAGGTCAGGTAAGATATCAGTGCGTGAGTTCAGGAAACTGTAGAAAAGTTATTGGGATGGAGGTGGGAATTACAGACCTACATAGATACTCCGTAAGCAATCAGCGGAACCAGAGAGCCAGCAAGAAAGAGGTTTATGGAAGAGCATCTGAATGGGGTTGGTAGGGGATGGGAAAACACAGAGCTCCAGAGGGACAAGGTGAAAGGATTCAAGGTAAAAACCTTGCGTCTTGTCTTGTTACCAGGTTAATGCTCTGTGTGCAATAGCTGGGGGAGGATCTCCGACACTTGCTACAAAACCACTTGGTTATGAAGGGGATGGGGAAGAAAAACAGCATCTGGCATGGGCATAGAAAAAGGGAAGGGATGGCAGCTGGGGTTTAAGGCAGAAGAAGCAAATGTTCTACAGTCTCCTTTGCCTGTCCTGTAAGGGCCGTAAGGCAAAAAAAAAAAGAAAAAAAAAGAAAAAAGAAAAAAAAAAAAAGGTGGTTTTCTTCTCCCATTTGCTTATACTCCACCATTTCTGTGTTACGTGTATTTCACAAACAAATACAATAATATATCCCATAGCTGTACAAACACTTGGCCCAAGTTAACATACTTCATCACCCCACCCATGTCCCCTTATTGATTCCAGACCATGTCCAGGGGCCTCAAGGCTGGGAAATTCTCACTGCCCCAGGAAGGAGGATCACCATCTGGAGAGACTACCAGTTTCTGTGGAGTTATAAGACCCTGTTTTCAAACAATTAAAAGTTGGATCTATGTCTGGACCCTGTCATATTTAATAATGTAAGCTATTTATTACACAGGGCAAGTTTAGGCACTGATTTCTAGATCTCTCTCATTAAAACCAAGGAAAATCAAATCTCAGAAAATCTGGTGGGTTCACCCCAGGCAGAGGAGTGCTTTTAGCAAGGCCATTCAGTGAACACGTGGAGGGCTATTTCTGAAGGAGAGCAGCAGCGTGCTCCTCAGGACAGTCCTACTGCACGTGCCAGGAGCCAACACTTGCCTTCTGCTCCACGAGCAGCTTGTGAGCTGCTTCAATGTCTGGTGCCATGAAGCGATCCTTCATCCAAGGCCTGTAATGAGACATATGGTAAACATTGGCCAAATATTAACCACCGTGGCTGGCAGCTGGTCTCCAGATGGGTAACCTCTGGGAGAGGTGTTTATCTGATCTTACCTCACAACAGAGCGCACAAGGTCATAGACCTTCTCCAATGGGGTCGTCGTTCTCAGAGGGCGTAGGAATTCAATGCCCTGGCAAGCTGCAAGCAGCTCAATAGCCAGAACTAGGAAACAGAACAGTGAAAGGGGTTTTTGGCAGGTACTGCTCAAAGCAAGGCTTCCCTTGTAAAGCTGTCCCTGGCATTTGTTCTGGCCAATATGATATGGTTTCAGGCAATGTGAAAAGATCGATGGGTCCACACACCCCAAAGAGGCAGCCCAGCAGCAGGATTGTTTTATGGATGGTGCTGGAGGTAGTAACCAGAATTTCAGCAAGCAGATTTTGGGTGTTCTGCCATATAGACCTTCCAGTGTGACAGGAACTCCTGGTCACCACAGTATTAAATCCACAGGAATCTTTGAAATACATAGGGTATCTTGAATACTCAAATCAATGGCCATCATAAATCAAAGAACCTCATTAGAACTGAGAGGAAAGGGACCTGAGGTATAAAAGTTCTGCCTATGAAGCTTGCAAGAGCCCATATGAAAGCACCAGTAAAATTACAGAAGATTCTCTTCCAAAGCTCTGCCTGAGTTTGCACCATATCTGACCACCTCACACCTGATTATTATTAGCATTAGTTTCTTATTTTCATGAACCAGTTCACTCAAGGAACAGACTGGCTAGGTCTAGGACGTGCTGCTTCTCAGCATATTGTTGAAACACACAATTTTTCAAAACCTCATTTATTTGCACACAAAAGAATTATTTCTATAGCACTAGGTCTTCAGAGAACTCAAATGTATAAACTTAAGTTGGCAAGTGAGTTCAGTATTTGTTTTCTGTGTACTACTCTGGTCTTCCACTAACAGCTGACATCTGAGTACAACATCTGCTGAATAAATTATTATTATTATTAATAATAATAATAAAAAAAGTGAGCAATCTGTCCTTGTAAGCAAGAGAGGAAAGTTTTGCTGTGTTCTGCAGTAAGTGGCTTTGTTTCAGAAGGAACACTTGGTGCTAGATTTACTTCCTTTCTGTTAGAAAGCTCCAAATCCTTGTAAAAGTATGTACCTAATATAATTTTTTTAGACAGTTCTTTCAGATGCATTAACTCTTTTTTTTTTTCCCCTTTCCTTAAAATATATCTTAAAAGAATGGCATTAATATCTTCACCTAGTTACATTCCTAAGGTCTGTCTGGAAATCAGCATTTTAATTCTACCTTGTTCCACATGTTCAATCACTCTCAAAGCCTTTCTTGCAGCCCATCCTCCCATGGACACGTGATCCTCCGTAGCAGCACTGGTTGAGAGAGAATCCACAGAAGAGGGGTGGCACAAGGCTTTGTTCTCAGAAACTGCAAAAATCCAGCACAATGAATGCAGGACAGAAAGGGCAGGAGACAGCAGAAGCAATGGCCAAGCTGGGGCAAAGAGCCCGTCTACCACCACAGGTCCAGCTGTTGTTTCTCTTTTGAGAACACATTGACGTTTTCTCTGGACTGAGTAATTTGTAATAAACATGTAAAAACTACCATTGCCTCTAAAACCAGTGGCCACTATCAGTCTTTAAATGGAAACAATAACAAATATTAACACCGACTGCTTGTTCTTCCCCCATCTCTGTGCTGGGCTGCTCTGGCTCAAAAGCCTGACAGAAACTGAAGAAAGAGAGTGGACAGATAACTGAAATACAAGCCTGATCTTGCCTGTTACTTCAAGGCAACTCTTAGTTAAAAGAGCTTTGGTTTCACCTGCTTTTGGGCACAGACACTGTCCTTACCCAGCTTTCAAGAAGAGAGCTAGAGATCAGCATCTAGTCTCTTCTCGTCAGAGCAGAGGCACTTGCAGTGCTTGCTCTGGGTACATGCTTTGGGAGCGCAGTACAGACTCTCTCCCACCCTCCTTGCCTCACTATGGGGCTGTCCACGTCCCTCCTCCAGGCACGCACACCCCTGAGGTGGAAGCACTTCAGCTCTGAAAGCTGGGTGCGAGCTTTGGAGTAACTCTCTCAAACGGCACCCAAAAGCAAGGGGAATTTGGCTGCAGGAAAGGCTGTAGGCAACCATCTGACAGCAACGTGAGGTTGAGAATCGCTCTTTAGAAGAGAAGAAATGAAGTCTGCGTTCCTGGTGTTCTGGCCACACACACACAGACCTTGCCTTCCTGAAGCCCCGCAGGGTGCCGTGTAACGTCCTTGCCCAATTACGGGCTTCAGGAAAGCAACAAGAGGAACAGAGAAGTGGTGACACCAATTGCAAACAGGCTGGAGTGACACAGTCCAGGACCAGAGCCCAGTGGGCACATTCAGGCAGAGGACAGCAGGTCCCGGGGGGGGGGGGGGGGGGGGGGGGGGGGGGGCAGCCGGTTGGGGGGGGGGGGGGGGGGGGGCGGGGGACGGGGGGGGGGGGGGGGGGGGGGGGGGGGGTGGGCACGGCGGGACGGAGGGGCGCGGGGGGGCAGGGTGAGGAGGGGGTGGGGGGGGGGGGGGGGGGGGGGGGTTTTGCGTGTGGCTACTGCAAGCAGTTTGGTGTGGCAGGAGCAGAGAGTACCAGAGAGGAAGGGAGAGATGGGTGCAGTGTTGCGATACATCTGAAATTTGTCTGCAGCTTGATCTATTAACCCCGTGAGTGAACAGCATGAGGTACACAAACACCTTAGAAGGTGGCAGAGTGACTTAATTAGTAATACCTTGTTAAAAAACAAAACAAAACAAACAAAAAGAGGGGGAAAAAAAAGCTTAGACTTCACTTTTATATAAATTCCTGGCTATTTTGACCACAGCAAAATGGTTTTAACCCATGGACTCCTGGTGTCTGTGCAGTGATGAGTGAGGAGGCAGGGCTGGCATTTTCACTCCCTGCAGCAGAGACCATGAACATCTCAGAACCTCTTGCTCCAGAAGTGAGCTGGGAAACCTGAAGCCAAGCAACAGCTAAGGCCTGGAACCATCCTAAACTCTGCACAGCCAGAAAGGAAAAGTTTCCATCCTTTGAACGAGGGGATGAGCACTTTAGCTCCTTTTCCAACTCCACTCCCCAAAACGGCCTCTAGGCAGGTTTTCTTTATTACATCCATTTAACTCACTGACTTATTTTTTCTGTTTGTTTTTCCTGCAGGATGTTTATCTACACATTCATCCGACATCGTCTGATACTTTGTCTGTTTGTATCTCTAATAATTTGCCCCCTGCTTATAGCGTGTTTATCTCTTTGTTGGCTTTTCTGAACCTATGAACTGTAATATGCCAGTCTTCTTGCCTTAGTCATGAGTACTAGAGGAAAAATGTACTAATGCTTATTTTTAGCATGCTCCTCCAATAACCAGCCCTGGGAACTCCAGTCTCCTGAGGACTGTGGAGTCTGATATTTATGTACAGACACAGCCATGAAATAGAGACACTGAGTACTAAGGGTATCAGGCCCAGCTTTGAGGCAAGTAGTGTCCCTGTGCTAGTGAGAAGTGAAGAACAGAGTTATTCCCTGCTTACAGGCCATAACTATTCAAGCAGAGGTTCTAGGTTCAGTAGAGGGGCTCAGACAGATGTATATTTGTTGCTTGCAGCATTTGCTGTTAATTACAGCCCTACCTGAGCTGATTTGCAGGCTCCTGGGTACGCAGATGTCACCGATTTCAACCAGTGCTCTTATGTTGGTGACTAAATCAGTGCATTTCCTGCCAACCCCATAAAGATGCAAGCAGGCAAGCATTCCCACCAAAGTCCACCTAAGGGTTTGCATGCTCAGAGCACTAAACATGCCCATGGGTCAGTACAGAACAAAGAATCCTGAGCTGATATAATTCCAGCTGCACTTGATGCTCAAACATTGCACCCAGACAGCACAAAGCACAGGGAGAAGAAATGGAAAACAGGAGTGAGATGCCTTTGTATCTCCTATCAAATGACAATTTGCCTCGCTATCAACTGGTCTTTCTAGCTTGCTCTGTTGGTGGTATCGCTCATGTGCTCACCCAGGGCAGCTGCTGTGCAGTGTGCAATCATGAAGCCAGAGTTCAGACCTCCTTCAGTGACTAAAAACGCAGGCAGTTCGCTGAGTGAGGGGTTGCAGAGCCTCTCAATTCGTCTTTCACTAATTGCAGCGAGTTCATGCACTCCAATTGCCAAATAGTCTAGAGCCTATAAAAGATCTCATTAAATCAGATGACAGAAACGAGCAAACAAACAAAATGAAACAAACTATTTTTTTTTTTCTCTCTCTCTCTCTAAATGCTTAATTACCTTTGCAGGATATTCACCATGAAAATTTCCTCCAGAAATGGTCTCTGCTCTTTCAGCAAACACCATCTTTGAGGAGAAGCTAAGGCACAAACATGAGTGAAATACAGGTTGTGTGACAGATATCTGTCAGGAATTGGAATCAGAGAATCATAGAATGGCTTAGGCTGGAAGGGATCTCAGGGATCATCTAATACCTTAACTGAAATCAATATCTTGGGGATATCTTAACTGAAGGAATGCTAATAAGCTTTTATTTGCAAACACATCTCGTATTACAGCCCTGTGTTCACTTTTCAGAAAATGAAGACTGCATCTCAGTCCTCCAAACTTGTAGATGCAGTTTTGATGTGTATTTTTTCCAAACAGACTACATAAAATGAGGTCTTTAATTGGGGGTGGGATGCGAAGAAGCACATGTGTTAGGATTCCAGCACAGTTTCTCAGTTCCTTGGTAGATTCTCTCCATGGCAGATACAATTTTAGAGAGGTTACATGCAGTAATGCTCATCAGCTATTGATATGATGTTATGCATAGCATCATTATGCTGCTGAGGGGAATCCAGCCTTGCTCAGCACCAGTGCGAGAACGGTGCACAGAACTTACCAGGCTGACCCACAGTGAGGCTTACCAGCCACAAGTCTTTTGTCTGCCTTCCCCGACTGGGTGCAAATCTTGCTCCCACTCATGATGTACCGACAGATGTTTCATATGACAAGTCACCATCTGTCTACATCCATTTGGTTGCCAAGTACCATCTATCAACACATTCAATGTGAGCATATAGAATCTCATCTATGAAACACTTAACATGCACTAAACCACATGCACACATAGTTTCCTTGCCTCAGCACACACTTGTGTACACCGATGCAGATGTGGGAAAGGAAGGTTGCTGTTGCAACTGATAGTAGTTATTGACCGAAGCCGGTCGTGACTTCTTTCCATGCAAATAGTTACATAGAAGAAAAAGGTAAAAAAGATCAAGCAAAATTTTACATCGAAAGAAATTCATCAAAAAGATACAGGGTTGTCCGTGGCACTATTGATTTCAGTTGTCATGATGTCCTTCACAAAAGCAATTGTATCATTTACAACTCCGTGGACCTAGAACAAAAAAACATTAGCACCTAAGCTTAGTATCTACGCTTAGTCCTTCAGGATGCCGACTGCGCTGCAGACACCTTCTTTCCCATCATCCCAGTCTCTACATCCACACATGAAGATGGTCTTGGATTTGCTCTTAAAAATCAGGGGCATCGCTGTGGGACAATGCCCATCCTACACACCCAAAAGGCTGGATTTACAATAATAGTAATAATGATATTATGGTAGCATTGCTAAAAGGGTAATCCAAATATGTCATTCTTTACTTGTTTGGGCTGCTTTATCCTAAATGGAAGATAAAATACTTCTTCAGTGGCAGAAGTGTTACTGGGGAGAACAGCCTTACAAAATCACCACAAAATCCCAAAATCTCTCATTAATTAATAAGCTTCCATTAATTCCATTGATTTAATAGCCTTTACTCACGCTAAAACTCATGGGGTTTTGTTCTTCCAGCATGTTTGAGATACTACACTTTGACCACTTCAGGAAACACCTTTTGCAGCTTCATGGACTTAACACCAGTGCAGAAGACATGCCCTACAAATCCTGCAAGTGTGGAAACTGGCACCTTCCTCCTGCTTCCAACACTTGGCCTCTTCCAAATCTGCACGCAGCTTTTTTAGATGTTAAGTGCTGGTGGGGTGCATGGTATCAATGAATTACATGTCTCCATTAATACTAACCTTGAAATGATGGAGAAGGAAAATAAAGTCACTTCCTCTAATGGAGTCAGACAGCACATAATTGATAGTATTTCCAAAGCAGGAACTTCACCATCATTTATCTACTGCTATGAAAGGAAATAAAAGTCAGTTTTTACCTGAGGGCAGCAGCGCATCGTGTAGGCATCCTGAACTCGGTCACAGAATCTATGGCTCTCTAGAAGGAGCAAGGAAGGAAAAAAAAACCAAATATTCCTCACACAAAAGCATATGGGCTAACTGTTGAAGGACCCAGTCTGTCCCGGTGACCCGAGAGGGTGAAGGTTAAGATTGTTCACCTGCTATTTCTGATGGATGATGGTCAGAATCTAGAAGGGACCTGAATCGAAACGCCACTTCAACCTGTCCTCGATGTGGGCGCACCGCGTGGATATCTAGTAAAATACGTTCAACTGTTAGGTCTTGCCTCTCTTGTCGACAGCTGTTAAGCAAACAGACAGGAAAGACACAGTACCCACCAGTGTCAAAGGCTCTTGTTGTACCCTTCAAGACTTCAAGGGTAAGGGCAGCGATGATGTCAGCTTGTCTAGCTATAGCACCAGCTCTTTCAACTGCTTCACATCCCAGTGAGGTGATCATTTGTGTCCCATTGATGAGAGCCAGACCCTTCAAAGAGAGAGCAGACATTAAGCAAATTCACTGCAGCTATTCCACACGCTGTGATAATTCCCCATCTCTGTGATAATTCTCTGTCTCACATGAATGAGTTAAAGATCTTTGCTCGGCTTCCTGGATCATCCTGAAATCATAAAATGCACAGCTTGACTAGGCATCTTTGCTACTTAAATTGCCAATGTTCATGACCCTACTAAGTCACCACAAACACCCTTGGAGCTCCAGGAGTTTCAAGATCAAGGGTACCCTTGAGCTGGCTTCTTAGACAGCTGTCTCAGGATAATAAACAGTGTTATCTGAAGATACCCGTCTCTCTCCACTGACCACAGAGCCAATCAATCTAAAAATCAAGCTTGGGTCTGACATTTCAAGTCAATTAGGGTGACACTAGGAGAGGTGAATCCCACTCCTGACAATACTTCATTAATATCCTTCTGGAGCTTGGTTTAAAATGACTGTTAATTCATTTCTTGCTTAAATTCTAAGTATAAAGCAACTAGTGATTGACTATGATTGTTTTCCATCAGCTGGTATCATTATACTTTATTACCTCCTTTGGTTTCAAGGTAATTGGCCTCAGACCATGGGCTTCCAGGACCTGTGAGGGAGTTCAGTGACAAGGTAATTAATGAAAAATGTTTTACAGTTATTCAATCACCAAAACTTTTAAATCTTAAATGTTTCCATACATAAAAATATTAACAAATTCCTTAAGTGACATCAGGGAAAAAAAAGAAAAGAAAAAAAGACTTCTTTATCACAAATATTTAAAATATAGGGCTTTTTTATGCTGGGCTAAATAAAGGACAGCATTTTGGGGTTGCCAAACTAGCATCTCATTTCCCAGTGCCAGTAAAAGAAGGTAGTATGAGCATTGAAGCGAGATACTGTCACAGCCATTTAACATCTGCAGTGTATTGGATGATGGGAGAGAGTAACAGGAGAGAAGGCTGAAAACATCTTGGGAAGGTAGATCTGCCTACACCCTGCCCCACAGCAAGTTTGGCTTGGCATAAACCATTCTTTTATAAATTATTCCCTAACCCTTTCTATAAAAAAATCTACAATGACAGGATGACAGTTTATTCTATACGTGTCTACTCTGCAGGGCAACTGCTCTTGTGGGAATGGAGGAATGCTATAACCTTGTAATTAGAGTCCTCTCAACCTTTCCAACTGAAGAGGTAATACATCTCAGTAGTGTACAGCTGTAGCTTCTAGACCCAAGAGTCCAGGACACATTGGCCTGCTTCCTCTCTACTCCTCTCCCTGTTTAGTTCTCAGTAATTCTCCAGCCTACAGTGATAGTACAGCTATCAATCCATTAATAAATCTGGTGGTCAAATGTTCACGGATAGGACTGATAAATGTAGCAGAACAAACTACTGTGAATGACTTTGGAGGGGCCAGACTTGGAGATATTCAACATTAGATCAGTCTGTTGATGCATTAGTGATAAACCAACAATTAATTAAGAGAAATGATTCCATTTTACAACTACTATCTTCTAACAGAGGATGCTATAAAGGATCCTTGTAACCCTAGTTAATTTATCAAAATGAAATGTCCAAATCTCTGTATTCATTTAAAGGTATTTAAAAAAAAAAAAAAAAAAAATCAGTAGAAATTTTACTAATAAGTTCCTGCCTCCAGTAAAGCTCTAGTTACTCTTAGTATCTGAAGCTTTGAATCTGAGAAGTGATCTTGGTTTTTTGGAAGTGTGTTGATGTTCATGGAGCTGAAGATGTAATAATAGTTCTTTCATAGCTGGTATCATATTCTGTCCTTCTCTCCAGGTCCTGAATGATGTCACTGCAGTATGCTGTACTGCAGTACTATGCCATGAGATTCCTTTAGGACTGCATATTCATACCTGCTGCAGTGAAACGTGGGTCAGTTATTCCATTCTCATGGATCCACCTTCCTCAAGGCAGAGGATGAGTTGCTACAGGCAACCCAGTCCCAATTCAAACTGGTACAAAAAAATCCCCCAACTTTTACATGTTATTAATCTGAGCAAAATCTCTCATTGTCTCAAAGCTACATGCAATTTGGCAAATGAGCCAGTGAGCAGAAAAAAAAAAAGAAGAGCCATCAGCTGTATGAACCTTACATATTTAGCATCAGCCCAGCCACTCTTTGGGGACCACATTTTTCCCTCTCCAATTAATCCCAGAGCAAGATGAGAGAGAGGGGCTAAGTCTCCGCTGGCTCCAACTGTCCCTTTCTCTGGGATATAAGGTAGGCAGGACGCTAGGAAGAAAACAAAAATGACTTACGTTAGAACTTACCCTTGATACACTTCTTGGTAAACAGAGAAGCCAGCACATGAGTATGGTCACAGTAACACCCTGCAATCATCATGGTCGATGGCATCAACGGGACTACTGTTGCAGACTGTGATTCGCCCCTGCTCACAGGCTAGCTGCACTATAGAAAGAAATCAACCCTCTTCTACATTTAGTTCTGCATGTAGTTTTGGACTCGGAGGACCACAGCCCAGGCTGGTTGTATCTACAGCCACACAGCCAGGCAGCCAAAACGTCAGTCCTCACAGGTCTTCATCACAGGGTGACCGCCTGGTGTGGACAAAGCTACCTCTTCACTTCTCACTCCATTAAACACTTGTTTATTCCTAGAAATCATCTTTGAGCCCACTTCCCCCATCCTAGTCCTCTGAGCACTGGACAGGTAGGGATGAGGAAACGGAGCCCAGGGAACTACAGGAAAAGCAGGGAGGAGACCAGGCTGTTTCTCTCCTTTTGCAGAGCTAAACAATGAATTGCAGCTCCTTCACCTGCTGCAGAAGGAGGGTGTAACAGAGGGCAGCATAGAGCCAGGCCACGTATGAACATGGCTCTTCTCTCACACGTGTGGTCTACACTCTCAGAACAATCTTCCAATCTACAATTTAGGAAAAAAAAGAGAAGGAAAGTCGAACCTAACACACTAGGATATAGAGAAGGTGCTCTTTGTTCATCACCACAGCACTGTCATGCCTCACCAGAGGGACCATCAGTGGATATCAGCTAATGAATGGCACAGCCCCTTTGGTTCCCCTGCTGCGGTGTCTGGCAAGGCCACCCAGCTCTAACTGCTTTGACAGCTGTGGCCACATGAGCTGCTGACTAGCCATGCACTTCTGCATGGCTGCCTTGTAACCTCTCAGGGGATCTACTCACAAAACCAGGTTGTGCTCAAGTGGATCTGCTTGACAAACACCACCACATGCAGTTTTGTATACGGTGATAGCTCCTCACCCAAAATCCTGGCGTCTCTAGAGATGGTGGCACACACATCAGCAGGTACACAACACGACAAAAGTTAAGACACTCGAGCCTTTGCAAAAGAACTTGCCCAGAGTCAGTCATGCTCTCAGTCAAGCTTACTCTTGAATTAATTATCTGACCTCTCAGAGGCTTATTTCCCAAATTTCTGCCTGTTGCATCCCTTTCTCTCAGCCTTTCCTGTCAGTTCTTCTCATACCCTAAGTTCTTCAACAGAGGAACTGTCTGCAATTGTGGGCTTGTAGAACCAAGCTCTAGCCCTGATCTCTCACAACTACTAAGTTGAAAGACCAACATCTATAGCTTGACCCATTGAGCTACAGCCTTTAACAAAACAGTTAAAAGATAAAAAATGAGGGGGGGGGGAGGGGGGAGAAGGGTAGGAAAGGGGTTTTTCTTTAAACATTTTTTTACCATTAAATGCTTCAATAACTTGCTGGAGCGTTTCTAGGGATATTCCACTGTATCCTTTAGCTAGGACATTGATTCTGAGTGCCAACAGCATGCGAGATCTCTCTGGGCTCAAAGGCTTCCCCACACCTGAAACAGTAACCCTCTCGGTTACCAACCCACTACCAACAGCAGCAGCAAAGAGACAACACCAAGTGATTTCTTCTTACCTGCGGAATGCGAACGAACCAAGTTCACTTGAAGCTCCCTATAGAAAAAGAGATATATGTAAAACCCCAAAAAGCACTGCCAGGTTTTATTTGGTTCGAAGCAAAGGGAAATCCTGAAGCAGCCCCCTTATCTAACCACAGAGTATAAATGTACAGGGTCAAACCGCTCCCTCTTCTTCCTTTCCTGAAAGGGAAGGATGGAGAAAGCCCCCCACACAACTTACCTCAGCTTACTGTTTGGGATGACAGTCCTGGCAAACTTCCCAAACCCCGTGGTAATTCCGTAAACAACTGCAAGAAATGTACACTGCTGGTTAAGGAGGGAATCTGATACAGTTCTCTCAACCATTAATAGTTAGAGGTAAAAATATTTACCCGTCTGTTCCTTTACAATCCTTTCAATCACTTCTCGTGATTGATTGATTTTAGCTTCAGCTTCAGGCGTGAGCTAAAACATTAATGGTTTAAATATTAATTTATCTGTCACTTAATTGTAGAAAGATAAACATGTAATTTTCAGACACATCTGTTCAGAATCTTTACCTTTATTTTGTAGAGCCCCTTCCCTAAATTGACCAAGTCCTCCGTTGTTAAGCTGTTGCCATCTAAAGAAATATACTGCACCAAAGAACCACCTTTTAGTTTGGGATACATTATAAAGCTGCTTAAGAATCAAAATTAAAAAAAAAAAAAAAATAAAAAAATTAAAAAATGCAGTCAAAACTCAGCAATCACAGGAAGCTTGTTCACGCTCATTCGTTAGACAGGAACTCACTAACAATAACCATAATAAGCACATTATAAAACTGAGATTCCAAGACCCAGCCAAACAGCCCCTGCTCTCGTGAATGTTGCAGTGTCTGAACTCTCATCACCTTCTGGTAAGCAGTGGGATTTGTTACGGAGTTGTAAAAGCACTGGTGATTCCTACCTGTTCTGGTTCTCTGTATTTGCTGTATCTGAAAGCTCTGTAAAGGAAAATAAAGGGCAGACAGGATTTCACAGCTAGTGACCGTGCGATTACAGCTGGCAATGTCTTTTAAGAATGAAAGAACACTAGAAGAGAAGGGAAATGTAGACAAAGTTCAAAAAAAGGATACAAATGAACTCCTTCTGGCTGAGATGGTATGAAATCTGGAGACATTATATCTCCTTCTATAACTAGAAGAAATACGCAGAATAAACACAAATAGGAGTAAATTGCATTCTACGTACAAATGAATTTGCTATTCATTACAATACACAGCAGTAAGAATTCTGATTTCCAGTTATCAGCTCTGAACATATTTGTATGCTTCTAGAAAAAAAAATAAATCAAAGAAGTATGTATTTATTTAAGGTACTCTAAAGGCAAAAGCAGAGCAGCCCAACTTCAGCATACGCTATATATATGACATCATATACAGATGATGTATGTAGAATCTTGTATCTTCTAAACCGTATATAATTCTGTTCCTAAAACCTAAATATTCTTAAAATGCTTTGGTACTTTTCCCTAAAAATCATGGACGCTGCCTCAGATGCAATTTTAGATAAACTAAGCCACAGATTTGCTGACTCAGGTGCCAACGTGGTCACTCTGTAATGCGTTGCTTATGGTTTCGCTTACCAACTTCAACAAATTCGTTGTCCTCTAGAGCATCCTCCACTGCATCATCCAGATCCAGCAAGCCAAGCCCCTTGCACCTTCGAATGTAAAATTTTACCTCCTCCACCGAGGCAAATCCCCCGTTGTCGGGTTTGTTCTTCACGTACCGCCTCACAGCTTCCTTACCCAGCCACCTAATCGTGTTTGTGCCGCTCAGGCACGGCACCGCCAGCCATTCTCCTCGGACGTGCACCGTGTATCTCGGCATGTTTTCTCTCCAAAATCGGCCCTCGAGCTGGTAAGGGCTGCAGTCTGCCACACGACAGCCTGAAGAGCGGTGTCCAGCCGGAGTCCAGTGTCGCAATCAGACGGATGCAAAAATCCACCCCCCCAAAATTCCCTACCCTTTGTAAATAAGCAAGATCGATGTATTGGGCTGACTTCGTCCAATCGAAGCAAACCCAGGGAGCACACCCTTTTCATGGAAAGGCAACACAACACACACCCCCCCCCCCCCCCCCTCTATTGACACAGGAGTATTTCTTTTAAAAAATCATGTCAGGAGTATAGAAATGAAAATCCAGGAGCTGGAGTTTATGTACCAAGAATGGATAAATAAATAAGACTAAGCTGGAATGCAACTGTTGTAAACACTTAAAGAGTTTAACAAGAACGGAGTTGTCACCTGGCAGTAGACCACACTAAGGAAAACCTCCATGAGGCACAGGGCTGGAAGAGAGTCACCCTGTTATTATGGGTTGGTCATGGCTGCTAGGACTGAAAGGAGACTGAATTGTAGTATGTTTACATCTCTGTCCAGTGCAGAATAAAAGCAGGCAGTAGAAGCTGCAAGCTTGCTTTGCTCAGTCCCATGCTGAAGTTTGAGAATGTAATTTTGTATTGCGAGAAAAAGATTAATGAATTTCCATTACCCTTTCACTCATGCTCTCAAAGACACTGCTAAAACAGGTAGCAAGAAATATTAGGCCACACCTGGACCCCACTGAGCCTGGTGCTGCTACACCACGCTGCTTTTGCATGTGGATGCAAGAAAAGATGTGAAGAAATAACCTGTTAAGATGGTGCCAAAATAAAGTCTAGCAAAAACCATGTCCACAAAGCAGCTGAAAATACCTTTGTCTTTAAAGACAAAACAATAATGGGACTCACAGTCCATGATACCAACAATGGTGTTCCCGGACAAAGGGACTACTATAAAGTGCACTTACCTGGGGTGGGGGTTAATGTAGGGAATTTTGAGACCCACTAGTGGGAGCATCTCTGTGGGAGACCCTGTCCCAGCAGAGCAGGACAACACAAGTGAAAGCCATGCCTGCCATTAGTTTTGGGGGTTTTTTTTGTAGCTCTGACAGCAAGAAAAATCAGGGTTATCTGGCAGCATGAACACCAACCACCAAATATACAACATATGGGCTTTTACAACACACACGTCACCCCAAAGCTAGTAACATAAAAAATGTTTCTAAAACAAACAACAGGAGTTTTCATTGCAAAACGGACCAGAACCTGTTAACAGCAGATACTCCACTCCTACCAGAGCCTATCCCAAGAGAACCCCTGTTCATTCAGGTGACATTATAGCAGAAGTTCGATTAGATTTCGGGAGTGAATAAAAGGACACGCATAAATTTCTAATCTGAAATACAGAAAAATTCTTTTCAGGGAGTTTTCCAGTAGAAGTTACCACTCGTTCAGAAGAGTGGCAAGAATAGAATGGATGGCTCATTAGGTCCTTAACACCTGAACAGCTGTAAGGTCTTCACATACAAGGAAATCATGCTATTTTTCTTAAAATACTTTCTATGTATGTTGTGCCACTCAGCTTTTAATAAACACAATGAAATAATGGCTTTTTTTTTTTTTTTAACTGGTTTTTGAGCCTCAGTCAGCTAGGAGGCAATTTTTCTATCATTTTTATACCAACTACTTAGACATATATAGGTTAAAGTTGAATAGAAAAACTCAGGATGCCTTGAATCAATAAAACCCAACAAGGTATGTCCATGCCTTAATTTGCACTAAAGCTGCCAGCATGAACAAGATAGATCTCCTGGTCAAGTACATAACTTCAGCTACTTGAAAGCTTACAGTGATTAAAACTCAGAGTAGAAATAAACTGACTTACAAGGTCTCCACTCCCACCCTAAGTGCTATTATTAAATCCAAGCCTTTTGCCACAACCTGTATTTAGTAACTTCCTCCTCCAAAACAGCCCTCTCCCTTTTTTTGTTTTTTAATGTTACTTCTTGATAATTTTTTATGCTAACTGATCCTCTCCAGGAAAAGCAGTTCATACCAAACTAACTTTGAAAAAACATCTATAGATGGCAGTATTCACAGCAGTTTCACCTAAACCATCGACTAGATAGACAGAGCTTCTGCTCTAATGCTACAAAGCTGGGATCCATTTAGGTCTTCACAGTCCTCTTGGACTCATGAAAAAAAAAATTTCTCCCACAATGAAGATGAGTAAATAAAACAAAACTTATTTCAAAACTTTTTGTACCAGATCAATACCAGATCAATACACAGACAAGTCAACAGTGAAAAGATTTATTTTTTAGTCTTCTTGAGGTTTCAAACACATTGCGATGAAAAAGGAAGCTGTGCACAGTCATACCATCCACCAATTAATTTTCCATGTTTTTAAATTCCATCACTGACAAATACAACTACATCTCAAAACAGCTTTTTTGTGTGTTCTAAAAATTGCTTGTAGCAAACCCATCCTCCTCATTTCAGAGATTTATCAATTTTGCTGTTTACTTGGGAATGCAAAATAGATAGTACTGAACTTGACTTGGAAAGTTCATTTAAAGCTAAATTAGTACCAAAGCAGCAAAGCATTTTATGGCATAATCAAGCACACATATCATCAGTTTGTGGAATCGGTCTCTTCCTTCAGCAATGAGAAAATTTCCAAGTAATTAGTAAATTTGTCACTGATCCAGTTTCAAGTCTTTGCCCACAAGCATTGAAGTGACTGGGTGCATAGAGGCTCTATGCTCCAGAAATGTCTTGACAGCCAGATCGCGACACTTGTCAAAATTGTAAAGGTCCCTGTAAAAGAAGGAGGGGAAGGAGATAAAAAAAGCACCATTACAAAAATCTATGGAAACAGTACAACACAGATTTTCTCAAGGACCTCCTTTTCCCTTGAAAGCCTCACATTAAGGTGAGCACCAGGAGACTAAGCTTTCTTCTATTAAAGAGTCAGCAAGAGGTATACAGAAAATTCTGTGTTACATCACTTTGAAGTGTAACAAATATATGCACTATCTCAAGTATTATACATTCCATTATACTAAAAACACCAACAGCGTGAGCTCCTACAATTTGGAAATTACTTTTACCTGAACAAGGGTCGAGTAAACTTCATCCTGCCCTGATCTGTTGCCATTTTTAGAGCCAGAGGAATAGCTGCTTCCCACTTGGCCTTGATGCAGAGTCTCAGCCATCTGGAAGAAGAAAAAAAAACCCCAAAATAAAACAAAACAAGAAACACAAACAAACAAAAGCCCAAACCAACCAAACAACAGAAAGAAAAAACATCTACACTTTTATTTTCATTTGCAGTGGTTAGTTATCTTATGATTCTGTTCTCTAAATGCTCTGGGCAGTGCTGTGTCATCATGGGAATGAGACCGTATCCAAGATCAGCAGAAAATATTTAGTGTCTGACTAGCACACTACAATAGCAGACTTTTCTATAAAATAGGAAAGAAATGATTCAAGGTTTCTCCAAAACGGTCTGACTCTTTTCTGCAGCTATGTATTTCTTCTATATTACAGTTACATCACTCAAAGCTCAATTACATAGCACTTGTCAGATACGACATCTGACCAAGTGATTACAAAAAACCAAACCCAAAATGACACCAGCTTGTGCTTGTTGTGTTTTAAAAATTAGAAGAAAATTATCTTCTTACAAAAAAGTAGAAACTATCCTCCATGTTTAAAATACTTAAGATTTTTATTAAGAAACAAAGAACTCCAAATCAGAATAATCATTACTATTGCAAACGTATCCAAGTACGTAAGAGTAGCAAACTATGCAATACTTCAAGATAGTTGTAAAGATTACTTATAACCTCAACAACACCTTTTGTTTGAACAAGTGACATGCATAAATGAAATGTGTAAATATGGAATAGAAGAAACCAGAGTGGCACAAGAATCGAGCCATTTACCTAGAAGCGTTTCCTACAAGTTTAGAAAGTTCCTTTCATCATTCACTTCTTTCCATGAGACAAAAAGCTTTGTGATAGTGAGCATTAAAATGTGACAAAAACACTCTCCAAGTTGTGTTGAAAAAACCACTGGCATATCAGAAGAACTGATTCAGTAAGTCCAGAAGACCTGGTCCCCACTAAATATTGGGAAGATTTTTCAGGCATCTTTAAGTCAGAGAGAAGCTCATTATTTTATTATCTAATAACACCCCAAAAAGAAGTTATCAGGTCACCAGGTTCCTTTGCTAGCATGACAGATGAAAACAAAGCACAGCTAATCCACTGCTCACTTCCAGTTCTGCTACTAGACTATACCTACCCAATTCATAACTGACAGAATACCACTCTGGTAAGCATGCTTGCATGTGCACTTACAAAAAAACCCTCAACAATGGAAAAAAATCCCCCGCAATCACAGAATGGTAGGGGTTGGAAGAGACCTCTGGAGATCATCTAGTCCACCCCCCCAACCACAACAGGTTCACTTAGAGCAGGTTGCACAGGAACATGTCCATGTGGGTTTTGAAAGTCTCCAGAGAAGGAGACTCCACAACCTCTCTGGGGTTCCAGGGCTCTGTCACCTTCACAGTAAAGAAGGTTTTCTTGATGTTTGCATGGAACTTCCTGTGTTCCAGTTTGTGTCCTTTGTCCCTTGTTTTATCACTGGGCAACACTGAAAAGTAACTGGTCCCATCCTCTTAACCCCCACTTTTCAGATATTTATAAACATCAATAAGATCCCCTCAAACCCTTGCATCAGCTCTGCACAACAGTATGTCTCAGAATATTTATGAAGCAAGACTCTTTGTTCTATGAAAGCATTTAAGAGTAGAAAAATTGCCTATACTAGAACAAACCTGAATCTTATTTCAGAATTGTTTACAGCATTGAAGTCGTATACTTGCTGCATTCGTTGGACATGTGACAGTGGAAGAGGAGCCTGAAAAAGGAAACTGCATAGTGAGAAAGAGCCAGAGGCACACTTCAAACCACATACTTTAAAAATAAACAGGTTAATTCCAGAACATTGATGTCATAATGGACCTAAAAGCTTACCACAACAAATACTTTTATTCGTTCCTTTCACCTTCTCATAGCATTAGGCAAGGGGCAAGGAATAAATATTAACAAATTCCCACATCCACTACTACCAAAACATTCAAAACAAAGTATTTTCATTCTGTTTTATTTATAGCTTCTTTGGTGTAACATCAAATACAGACAAACTCAAGCACCTTACAGTTTTGGTTTTGCCTTTCAATCCAAAATACTCTGTGTTGCTTGCTAACGGAAGAGCCAGACAAACAGGGAGGCACAGCTGAAGGTTTTAGTAACTATGTAGTGTGAGAGCATATTATTTTAGCAAAACTTAAAAGAAAATGGAAAACTTAATTCCAAAGCACACTTGGGCTTCTGTACCTGCTTTTGTGATACCAGAATGAAGTTACCCCAGGGGTGCATTTACCTCCAGAAGCAACAGTCCGAGGAACTCAATCAACTGATGAGATGACATTTCCTTCAGGTCTGCTGAGCTGAATGAGCCCAAATCACTCTCTTTTGCCTAAAAGAGCATGGTTACTTAAGTTTTTAATAGGTATTTCGAAGTACAATTACATATAATTTTTTGTTTGGACATCTGAATTTAGTATTGATCCATTTCACATAAAAATACTGATTTGTATTTGTGCAAGATGCTACAAAAAAGGGAAGGGAGGGATTTAAGCTACTGCCTGATGTTTAGTATTCCTCACTTCAATTTTCACTTTTCTCTCCACTCATTATTTAAACCTCCACTGTATTTCTGTTAAAGTTAAGTGAAAAATCAAGTAACTTTTTTCTACAAAAAGTAACATTAAGAAGAAGCAAGTTAAAAGATAACATACAGGTACAGTGAAAAGCCACAGAGCTAGCAGAAGGAAGGAGTGGTGAATTTTCTATTAGTTGTAGGAGTTTTATTGTTAACACTGTGAAAAATTGTATTGTATTAGTTACTTATTATGATTTATGTATTTCAGGTTTTGATGAGAAATGCACACTAGGTCCAGTGTAACGTAGGGGAATTATTGCCCATACAATGTAATCAGTAATGTAGAGATACCTTGGCATTCATTTTTAAATATAGCCCTATCAGGGTTTCAAAAAGAATATTCTCAGCTTGGTTACTACCTACATTTAACACAAAGCTGGCTGTGTGCCTTGTTAAGGTATGTGCTACATTTCATGTACAGAAGCTACAGCAAATCCCCAGACTCTATGTTGAAAGTCCATTTTACGAAACGCAAAATCCCTGGCAGCCATGCTATCACCAGAAATAAACTTTCTCTCAGCAAATGATAGATTTCAGAAGAGAACAGCTCCCTTTATATAAACAGAACTAACTTTTCAAGATACAGACACCTCAGCGCTCTTTAACCACTCACTTTGATCCATCTTTGGCTCAAGGCAACACAAGCATTTGCTAGAGTCATATCATACCTGTCAAACATAAAGAACAAAGGATCACATTTTGGAAACACAAAAAACTCCTGTAATATTTTTGCAACAATACTTAGAAATTATTTTCAAATGACTCCACGTGTGTTCGTTGGAGGTTCCAACTCAATATCGTAACACAATTTAAAATAGATGTATTCTGTTGAAATATGTTTTAGTTAGAAGCACTTTGTGCACAGGTGACACTATCCCTTGATCCCATGCCCTCCTAAAACAATCCATGCTTCTGAGCACAGATGCTCATCCATGTATTACAGCTGAAAAGACAAGATTGTTGCAATAAACTGTCAGAAAAAACAATCTCTCCTGGCAACTTTCACAGCAAAACGAATTTCCACCAGAATAAAAATTTGAAAATATTAGCAGTGGCATTTTTTTTTTTGTAACCCCTATATACACCTATGTTAATTTCTACATAGTACTAGGACATTTTCTACTAAGAGGTTTGTGGGAAGACTTTCACCCTGTTCACAAACTGCTTCATGGCTGTTTGGAAAAACGTGTACAACCTGGAGAAGGAAAAGATGGACTATAAAAGAATGCAGCTTACGTAGGCTTCACTGGTGGCATTCCTGGAGCATAAAACCAAGCGTTCCAATCAACTTTATCAAGAACATCTACCTACAAAGAAAAACAAGTTCTTATTCAATTTGAAATATAATTTTTAGAGAAAAGCATATCCTACAGAAAGGAACTCAATATTTTTTCCTCCTTTTTAACATCCCTCCAATTGACCTGGAGAATTCTATACAGATTACTTCAAAACAATATATTTCCTTCTATAAAAAAAACAACAAGCATCATAATGTAAACTCATCTTTTTAAGTTTCCAGACTGCATATTAAGATCTTGAGATAAAGAAGAGAAAGATAAAGAACTGGTACTTAAAGAAGGCAATTCCTGAGCTATGCCTTAATTTCACATCATTAAAAGGTTTCAAGCAATTAGGTTTAAACACTACCCAACCTACCTTATCCTTGAAGTAGGAGTACAAGAACTTCTTCCAGTCTTCACTTACTATGCTCTTATAAGCAAATTGCTGAATGTAAGCCTTCAGGAAGCCCATGAAGACATCTAACAGGTGAAAAACCAAACATTTCAGTGTTTGAGATTAAAATGGGAAACCATCACATATAAAGTCTGACTAGAGCTTACCTGGTCCTCCGAGAAGTTGTTCAAGGTAAAAAAGCAAAGCAAAGCCTTTCTCGTATGGAACAGATGAATAGGCAGCATCAAGATCTATTTCATTCAGATTAGGGACGAGGTTACTTATAGGATTTTTATCTCCAAGAGTATTTATCTGTGACAAAACCACCAGAAAATGTATTAATCTACAAAAACTAGTACTCTTGCAAATCACTACTAATCTCATTTATAAAGGTAGAATCCCTCCAAAACCTAACATGGCCTCATTTCAAAGCATTCTTTCTCATTCTTTTCCCTGAAGTTCTGAATCTGCACAAAACCTAAGTTTCCTTAACTTTTTTCTCATTTTATCAGTGTCTAACCATGTATCGAACAAAGATGTTAGGATCAATCACCCTGTGCTCCAGTTGTCTCAAAGCAGTTAATTACTGTCGTGTCTGTCATAATCACATGCACCTAATAAACTACCTAGATTTATCCCTTCGTTAACTTAACTGCTTAAACTACTTGATTTAAATGGATGGTATAAAGAACAAAATTCAATGAGGAAATATCCATGGTAAACCAGGTAAACCGCATCAAAAAGCTGAATGAAAGGGCTGGAAATATCACAGGATGGAAATCTGAAAACTAAAAGTTTAACTGTGCTATCTAACTACAAAACTAAACAACCCTCCTATACAGCAACAGATCAGGAATATCCTGATATTGAAAATTCTGATAGTCATGCTTGCAGATAATTCTTATAAGGTTTCAGCTGCTCCCCAGTATGCTAACAGGCAATATTGCAATTTACCCATACCAAGAACAACCAAGGGTCTGTAAAGTCATCCATCCTTCCAGAACAGCTTAAAACGGTTCAAAAAGCTTTATCCAATCTGAGTATTTACCGCATTCTGAAGCTCCCTCCAACCTCCCAGGGCTTTAAAGTGCCTGAACTGCTCACCAAACAACCGCCCACCAATCCTGCGCTCCAGGTATACAGTATGTCCCTCGTTCAGCCTGGAAATACATTGATGAAATCAGCACTTGGTAGGATGGCAAAATGAATTTAGCTGGTCTCTTTACAGATTAATTTTAAAATATGATTTGCATGGCACCGAACATCACACATACCAAAAATGCTCCCATGTTTTGTTTGTTACCAAGTTTCCTGTCCAGCTGTGAGAGATTTCATGAGCAATAACCTAAAGCACAGAAAACAATGATAGATCTACCGTTTAGATTCTTTTGGGAAATGAACACCAAATCCCAACAAATCCAAAAAAAAATAAAAATCCTAATGGGATCTCATTTACTGCACTGCATTCCCAAACCCAGTTAGCATTCTCAGCTCTGTAAACTTATCCATATAATTTTTATTTAGAGGACTAACTATCCTACTGAACCTTCTCCAGAAGTAACTGTGATGTCCAGCCTGCAAGTCACTGAGCCACACTGCTCAACAAAAATAATCCCTCTGGTAGCACGGTGCAGATACTTGTTTATGAAATCCCATTTCAGAATACTGGATCCATGCCAAGTGATGGGACTAGCACTACTTTCCCACATAAGCACCTTCTGCAGCACTCTGATGTTCTAACATATCAAACTGGAAGAAAACAGGAACCCCTAGAAGGTGATTACTATATCGTGATTCATGATACGTTAAAAAAATATCCATGTCAAATATTTCAGTATTCTGGGGATAAGACATTCATATTCTTTGGGGTTTTTTTTTTAGCAGTATATCAGTCTAGTAGAAAGACATATGAGATAGAACAGCACCCAGTGTACTCAACTTTGCAGAAAAAAATAGTATTTACTGAAATCATACTCATGATTTCCACATAAAAGAAAAACATCTGCAATGTGAGTTCTAGTGTAGACAGACAGAGAGGAAAATTCCCTACAAACAATATCAATGAGATCAATTCAGTAGTGATTTTTAAATGCACCTATACAAAGGACAGGAAAAGAGCTACTGAGCTACTTCAGTCAGCCCCATACACATACAGGCACCCACATTATTTTCACCTCTTCATTATACAAAACAGGTACGTCTCCATTTTTCTAGAGTTTGCTTAGAACCAAAACTCAGTTTGTGAGACTTCTTGAGTTTCTGCCTTAACTTTTAATTCCCCCAATGAAAAAGCGACTAACTTTCCAGGTATCTATTACAAGGGAAGTTAAGAGGCAACTTCAAGTTGTGTTCTACTTGAGGACATGAACCCATGAGGAACCTATGCACTTACGTTTGATAGAGATCGATCACCTGCCTGAAAAAAAAAAGACAAAGGCAGTTGTCAGTTCAAGTAAACCTCAAAACATACCACTTAGTGCAGTTTCCATATATGATCCCCAACTCCAAAGGGGACCGGAACACTTACAGGTCTTTCTAGGGGGGAAGATTAAATCAAGCTATGGATTAATATCCATCACCTGATGGATAAGCAAGCCTTAAGAAAAACATAACTTTTATCAGCGTTACACTTACCAGGAGTGTTGGAGTTACAAAAGTAAGACAAGGATTCTCCATTCCACCATAAGGAAAAGAAGGTGGTAAGACTAACAAGTCATACTGTCCCCATACATAGGGTCCTGCTAAATCTTCAGCTATTTTCAGCATAGCTTCAGTCTGAAACAAGAATTCACCTTAGTTTCTAACATGACTTCTGACTACAAACACTGAACAATTAAAAGGCTATGGATCCCATACTTCATTCTCCTTCACCTTGGCATGTCCCACATGCCAAGTGAGTACAGGACTGTATCAGGATTAATTTTCAGTAGTAGTTTTGTGTCGCAGTAGAACAGCAGGATCTGTGGGGGTGGGAGGTAGAGAAAGGAGAGCTACAGATGAACAAAACACCGGACTCCAGTTTGTTCCTTGTCCAATGCTATGTGAAACAGTTAGTTTACAAAACATTTTTTTGTTGATTACCCACCTCAGCAAATTCATAGGCTGATTTATCCACTAGCTCCTTTTCAGCCCACACCAGCGTTCTTGGGCCAATCTTCCTGTTGAAAGTAAAAATGCCACTAAGACACTATGAACTGGAAATAACTCTATGGGAAATTGTGCTCAAAAGTAACCCATGTTGCTGAAGAAACTCATTAGTCTTTATCTCTTTTTCCTCTCCACTGTTGAAGTAAAGCTCTAGAAAACAAAACAAATCACACCCATCCACTGCTTGGGACAAATAAATAGGAAACACATTGACAGATTTTAAAATGCCATAAAGCCCTAAAATAAAAGCATTGTTATGGACTATATTAACACAATTTTATGCAGATGCCAAAACTATAATTTTCTGCATTTTGTGTATGATGAGGTTTTTCTGTTACCCGAGGGAAAAGATACTATACCCTGAGCTAAAAAAAGCCCTCAGTGGTTTCAATCAGTTCCAATGTCTTAATGATATTTCTTTAACTTACAGCAAAAGTATGTTCTGTAGAAAAAATGATGCAAGAGTGAATCAAGATGCATGCAGTTTGATAGAAATAAACAGATTTATTGAACCTCTAAGATCTTCCAAAACTAGAAACATGACTGAGAAACAGGAAAAAAAACCCCTCTGCATATTTATTACTACTATTAATACTTACACTTTGTGCAAATTCACTCACCTGCTTTCTAAAGCTCCAACCACTAATGCAACCAAGTAGCAAGGTATGGGAACCTAGTGGAGAATATGAGAAAACCAATACATTTTATTTGTAATGTGAGTCATCACCACCATTGATTCAAAGAAACCCAAAGGTACGTAGAATCATAGAATCATTAAGGTTGGAAAAGACCTCTAAGATCAAGCCCAACTGTCTGCAAATAAAAAAGCATGCACATTTCCCCCAGTTTCCTGTCTTTGGCATTGGTTTTTCTCCACAAATAAGATTTTTTATCTCCAAGAAGTACTTGTTTCACAGATGTTTCATGCAAAGGCCACAGAATTTTAAGTATCACCTCTGTTTGAAAATCTGCGCACAAAAACATAACTGGTTCAGATACTGTTCAGAAGAAAGTTAGTTTTCCATATTCATTCCAGTTCCACTACATTTTATGGAAGGAGAAGTTAAGATACTGCTTAGAAATAGGGAAGTTGTATCACAGAGAAAGATGCAGGAAGAGCTTTAGTGAATTCAAGTGAACAAGAATATTTATGGATAAAAAAGTTTCAGCAGAATTAATATATATACGATTTCCATGTTTGGAATGAAAATAAATTCTAAATGACTGTTATTTTAATGAAAAAAAAAACCCCAAAAAACAAAAAACAAAACTACAGGATCTTTATAGAGAAATACTTTCTTCCAGTGCTCTGGAAACAAAAGGGAATAATACAGCCATTCCTGTAAGAGTTCCATTTTATCTGACTACACAATGTTAAATAACTAAGACTTTAAATCATAATTACTTGGATACAACATTTCAGAAAATTTTATTCCACCACTATCCCCAAACCATTTCAATATAATCTATTAAAATACCCATCTCGTCATGTGTGTTTTAATTTTACATATTTACCCACAGAATATACTCTCGAGAAGATTTAAGCCCACTGACTGCTGTTATAAGCTGGTGTTATTAAGACTGTCAATACAGCCCTAGATTTTTATGCCAAATATGCTAATTGGAAAATCTGAAATTACTTCAAATCTGACTGGCTGTTGGGTTATTAATTAATTTTTTAGAGAGGCTGCTCTCTACTGCACTTCTTACCATCCTGGCCATGCAGGAACAAAAGAAACCAAATGAAACCAACCCAAAAAACCCC
Organism: Actenoides lindsayi; assembly: GCA_025331215.1. Lineage (NCBI taxonomy): Eukaryota > Metazoa > Chordata > Aves > Coraciiformes > Alcedinidae > Actenoides > Actenoides lindsayi. The sequence goes on along the minus strand of WTSP01023442.1, from coordinate 6,007 downwards.
CAGTTTTAAGTAAGCTCAGCACACATACACATATCCAAGAGTTTGATGCATTTGCCTTTTTTGCCTAAGGGAACACCCATCTATTTCAACCAATCAGCCTCATGATTTTGTACATTAGATGACTCACGACTATTTTCCTGCATTTGTCTTTTAAAATGTTTACATTTTGTGTTAAACACATTTGACTTTTTTTGTTTAATGAAATGCATGCCTTTACTAACAAGTTTATCTAATGGGTTTCTATATTACAAAGTGTAGTATACTGAACTTAGCAACAGTGTATTTCTAGATAACATAGAAGTCTGGATAAGATACAACATAGAAACCTAATGCACTAGACAAGAGTGGCAAATGTTTGGCTCCACAGAGAAAGCAGGACAACAAACACTGAAGAGCTCACAGATAAGGTAACAATTTTTTCCCCCCCCCCTCTCTCCTCTTGCCTCTCTCAGGTTTCATGCAGCAGCCAAATGAATTCAACAGCTGCTGCAGTTCAGAGTAGGTTCTCCTCCTCTCCTTCAGTCACACAATCCCATCCTTCCTTGCACTCATTCAGTCACACAGAGGCCCAGATCATCTTCCTACTCTTTTTTTTTTTTAACTTCTTAATTTCATCTGCTTGTTCAGAAAAATGAACTAGGCTCACCAGGAGATCCCATAAACATCAGAACTGTAACCCAAAAAGCTGTAAAAAATGGTAAATAGGTAAATTGAGACTGCCACTTCAGGAGCAGTGGAATCATTAAACTAGCTGCACTACTTAATAAAACTTTATTCTGAGAACAGTAATCTTTAATTAGCTGGAGATACTTTCCATGAAAGCCAAAGTTTTCACTCTTAAAACAAGAGAACCCCCAAAAAATTAGTTGTCAGAATTTGTGTAACTTAAAGATAAAAATAGGTTCCAATGCTCAGCTTCACTGCTAAGATATTGGCAAGCTTAAAATGCGCAGAATCTGTTTTCCAAAACTCACTCCCACATTATTCAAACCCATTATTTCCCAAGAATCAGAGCAGACAAGAGAGGGTTTTGACAGTGCTAGTTTTGAGCGTACTACACATTTTCAAAACTCAAGTTTGTCTTTTTCTGGGAATCCCAAAACAACCAGAAACATCCTCAGCACCTGCTGGCTGACTTTTCAGAGCTGGAGATTCATAATACCTCGTATTTTAACAGTGGCAAAGATCCATCACAAGTCACATGATTTACTGACGACATCAAAGCCATAGCTGAAGTGACTGTGAACTGGGTGAGTTAGGGATTGTTACTAGACATCTGTTTACTAGCTTGGAGCACTTACATTCTGACTGAAACGGTATATCTTCCGACTGCAGTCCTCTGGGTCAGGCACCTCTCCATCGCGATTCGCACTCATAAGAGCCACCAACTCTTTGGGAACAGATATCTGAAAGGTTACCCAACCAGAAGGAACTCAGCTGGCACACAGGATTATACAACGTATTAGAAGCAGGGATAGCAAAGGATAACCCAGATTTATTTTGCTGTTCAAGTCCTCTCCGTCAAGTAGAATATAAGGCATATAGAAAATTTTGCCATCAGGGCTGGCAATATTTAATTTACCAGAAGGATTACCTCTGACAGAAGGTAAAAGTTCAGCTTTCTTCAGTCTACTGAATCGCAACGTCACGTTGCACATCTCACTTTTTGCTCTCTTAAAACAATCACACTATTTATGCCAGGACTGCAAAGATCCCTTAACTATGTACCAGAATAGATTACTTCAGGCATATATGAGAGCAATTTCAAGTATTTTTACTTTACAGTTCTCTTTCTTGTCTTACAGTCAGCTTTTCCTGATTTAGGAACATATTTCTTTCCTACTACAGCTTTTTTTTGTTTGCTTTTTTTTTGTTTTTTTTTTGTTTGGAAATAAGGATACACGTGAATGAAAAAAAGAAAAGATATGTATAAAATAAAAAGGTAAAGCTAGAGAAGTGCCACAGAGAAGATAAGCAGATTTGGGCTCTTACATTAAGCTAAAAGTCAATATTCTCAGTTTTTATTTTAGGCCACGTGCCAACAGCTACCAAAAAAAAAAAAATAAAATCACCCATTGTAGGAGTTGTCTTTAGTTAGACACACGTGATTTAGGTTCATCTACCTCTGCATAGTAGGTTAGTTTCACAGCAGGTGTGTCTTGGCATGGAAAGATGGCTCTGCAGTGGGCAGCCTGGAAAGAGGGGATGGGGGAGAAAAAGTGAAAACACAACAATCTTTCTAATGCAAAGGACTAGAACTAAATCAAATACATTATACTGGAAATCTGTGCAGCTCCTCCAGACAGTTCATTATCTACAAACCAATACTTCCTGTTGTTTAGAGTTTATAGTGGTTTTCATAGTTAAGGGGGTTCTTTTTATAAGAAGTAATGGTAAGCAAGACAGATCAACAGCCACACATGTTGTTTGCAAAGGACTGCATCTTCATCGACAGAACACTAGAAAGGGTAAAGCAGTTCTGGAATTACTAAATTTCAAACATATAATAAAACCCCAGCAACGTCCTAACTTGCTAAGTGAGCTAGGGGGCATTTAGGACCTTGGACACACAATTAGAAATTCTGGGCCACTGTACTTTTCCCCTATTTGCCTTCCTCTCCTCTTCCTTGGATACCAATTACAGTGGTATGTAAACAACAGGTTTGAAAGAAAGAAATATTAATGCACTCAACCTGACACTGGCTGAAGAGAAATGGGTGTTTCTTTCCGGAAGTTTGCTCTGGAGAAAACCACTGGAGAGCTGAAGATTTTGGAGAGCTTTCAAAAGAGGTTTCGATAATGGCTTCTTGTCCTCTGTGTAATAAAGAATAGTCAAACTGTTTAGACAGAACTCCTGAACATTACTGAAATTCTGCTACAAAGACTTTTGGAAAACGGGGCTGCACCACTGTCTCAAAAGGATTAAAAATAAGAACAAAGAGCATATTAAAAACAACTTCTCCCTTTCAATTATAATAGTAAAAATTAGGTGGTCCCAAGACACTTCTATTGTTGTTTTTACTAACCAGAAATTTCTCCTTGAAGAGAAGAAAACATGAACTTTTTTCTTTAGATTACTCGTACTAGACACACACATTTTGTCACAACTATCTAACTAATTGTATATGTAAGTATAAAAACCCACTGCAATAAGTGAACAAAGAAGATATAAAGTCTATAGAAGAACATACCTGCCTTAATAACATAAGATTTGCATATTCTGTAAGTAAAAAAGTTTGATTTTGCAGCTGATATTATGTGCTGTAAGTATGATTATTAAGTATAAAAAAACCCCAAACTACTGAAAATAGTAATTCCTGGAAAATCCTATTAACAGTAGAGTGAACAATAAAAATGATCAAATTTTATTCAGAGCTTCAGAACTGGTATAAAGTAAAAACAGCTCTGTGCAGGACAGGTACCAGCTTGCTAAAAACCAAACACACACGAACTTGACACATTCATATTCTTTGTGTTTTAAAAACATATAAAAACCATCACGGAGACCAAAAAAATCACAGAAGTACTTGCTTCTGCTATCAGAAAGTCCCAGGTTATACATGCAACTCTCTGGAATTACCAATCCAGCCATAAATCAGAACAAACTCCAGATAATCAGAGGAGTTGGACACTAGATAAGCTGACCAGGTATAAATATCTGGTTTATAACCAATATTCCAAAGTACATATTTGACAATAAAAAAAAAAATAATTTGTACTACCATAAGGCACATTGCTTACTGAACAGTCAGAATGTCAGGTGTAACTTCTTACCCTTTCCTATGACTACTTTATTGATACTCACATGGGGAACTGTATCACACACAACATTATAAATTCTTACCATCACAACTTGTAACTCCCTCTTTGTAGCTTTTTTTTTTTCCTTGCAAGGAAATCTAACTATTTAAAAAAAGAAAGCTAAAAAAAACAAACCAAAAAAAGCTGAAAGGCAAGCAAAAGGAATAGGCCCATGTTCCTCCTGTAGCCTGTTTAAGTACTTCATTTGTTCAGTCTCATATCAGACCATAAGGATTTCCCCAGCAGGGACAGCTATTATATGACATTTCTTTCTCTTTCACAATATGTGAGTTTCTAAATTGCTCTAATTTGGAAAACAAAACAAGAAAAAAATGAGAAACCAGACGTGAATTTGAAGAGGTAATAACCAGTTTTGAAAACAACACAATAAGAAGCAACTTAGTATACAATTTTATCCAAACAAGGGAACCTCCTTATACAACGATAGCTTTCAGCTTTGGCACACAAGATAAAACAGATAAAACACAGAAAGCAAACTGCCAAAGAAAAAAAGTATTGTGACTTCTTAAGAATTTTTTGATTAATGCAATATAAGAGGTAGACTATGGTTAGTTTATTCTCCATCACGCTGCCAAAATCAAGATCCAGTTTTCAAGGACTTGGGCTTAGCGTAGTCAATACAATGAAACTTGTATTATTTGAAAGCTTGTTTCTCTCCATAGCAGTAATCTGCAGTTCTACAGAAGTGCAGGATCAGCCCTTGTATAAAAGAAAGGAAAACAGGGTGCGTAACTCCACGTGAGCCATACTGTAGCAGCTCTGAATGTGATGAAATGCAGGTAGCTGAAGCAGAAGGAATATTACCGATAAGAAGCACTGTGTGGTACTTTACACATCGTTTCGTGACTGTCTTTGGCAAGTCATTTTGTACACGACATAAGACCTGAAAGCAGGCAGAAAGACTCCCAAGGTTTTGGCTACTGAAAGCCAACTATTGATTTCATCTGCACGGTGATACCAACTAAATGCAGCGTCCCAATTTGTAAGTCCCTTTGCCAGCTTTCATACAACAGCAGACAAGCAGCTCGGGCAAGCGCGTTCTGCACCTAGAGGAAAGGCTGTACCTTCTTAGTTCAAAAGGAAGTGTGATTTCCAGGGGGGTCCCCTTGAACCTGTGCTTTTCTCCAAAAGCAAATTCTGCATCCTGCCCATTTACGGTCACTTTAAATACCTGCACGTCTTTCGTGTCCAACACCTGTAAGGAAGCAGAATGTCACAGACTCGTTAAATTACGTGATCATTAATACAGCACTCATCCAATCTTAAAACACAAGCCTCTCTGAAGGAAAAAGGTATTTCCAAGAAAGAGCAGAGAAGCTGAGTAACTTTTTTTTTCGTCCAGCATTTTAATACAGCAGCAGTGAACTTACAAAACTTGGAGGGGGGGGGGAGAAGAGAAAGAAAAGCAACTTGTGGAGATGGAGATGGAAGTGGAAACGGCAGTTTAGTTTAGTAAGTGAACCACAAAGGTGAAAGACTTCACCGGGCTGCTATGAAACAAGGGGAAGGACAGGAAAAACACCCTGACTAGGCCGTCATCCCGAAACCGGCCGCCACGAATCAAGACTTTGGTGCAAGAGAAAAATAAATAACGCGGCACTCTCATATGATGCATGAGAGAAGTTTTGCTCTGTAACAGGATGGATTTTTATTTTTTTTTTCCCTAAAAAAAAAAAAAAAAAGCGCCAGTCACAAAAGCATTTTATGGAGCCAGCATGAAAAAAAAAATCCCACAAACCCCAAGGTTCGCTTTGCAAGCGGAGCAATGCCAGAGGTGTAGCCATTTATTTGCACAGCTAACCGAGAAAGCAGCCGGCGTAACGAAACGCCCTGACGAAAAAAAAAAAGCGAGTGTGGCCAACGGTTTATCCTCGGCTTTTCGGCAACGGGCTCTCCGCCATTTTACCGGGAAAACCCCACGTTTCTACCCTTCGCTTGCACAAGGGCAGCGGCTCCAGGCGGGACGCCTGCGCTGCCCAAGGAGCTGCCAGGCGCTGGTAGCCCCCGGGATGAGGAGCACGCCGCGGACGGCGAGCCCGACCGGCGCCGAGGCTCCAGCCGAGAAGGGCGGCAGTTGCCGGAAGATCACGGGAAGGAGCGATGGCCACCGACGGGAGGGAAGACGGGGACGACAGCCGCGGGGAAGGACGAGGGAGACGGCCAAGGAGAAGGCGACGGAAGGCGG
>WTSP01023438.1:0-17133 GCA_025331215.1 Actenoides lindsayi | reverse complement strand
GCGCTGCTGGGCCCCCTGCTCTGGGTGACCCTGCTGGATGGAGCAGGGGGGTGGCACCAGATCATCTCCAGAGGGCCTTTCCAAACCCCACCATGCTATGAAAGATAGATCATAACCCACAAAGTGTCCCTATACCTTTATGAATACACTTCTACAAACACATTCCTCATGCACACTTTTACTTCAGTCCTCCGAGTAAAACAATAAATTTGGAGCTGAGAGTTGTACGTATGAACACAAGCACTTGGGAAGAGGCACCAAGATTCCAGCCAAGCTCTTGTATCTTCAACTGGGCACTAACTCCGCTACTGAAACCAACTCCTGCCTCTGACAGTACCTGGGCAAGTCCACTCCTCTTCTCAGAGGAGAGAGCAGTTGTGACGACATCTGAAGGTGACACTTACCCTTTCACCATGAGCATTTGCTCAATCGTGTCTGGCAGAGGCATCCCATAGCTTTCTGGCAGAAATAAAGTCAGGATTCCTGAGAGCACAGTCAGGCTCCCCATCAGGATGTAAGGCAGGAATCGATCATAAGCACCTAGTAGAATACACACAAACAAAACCCCAAACCCTGGCATCAGCTCTAAGTCTCAGATAATGTTTGTAGGGCTTTATCCAAGCAAGAGTTAGGCTTTCAGCTAAAATCAAACCAACCAACGCCCCTGACACTCTGGCACTCAAAGCATATGTTGTTATAAATGTGGTTTTAGGAACTAAAGAGATTGGGAAACAAGAGCTGCAAGAGCTGTCCCTGTGGAGCCAGTAAGATGATGAGTCTTCTGAGCATCTCTTCCATGGGGCACAAAACACAATTTCTCTACGTTATGACCTTTCCTCAGCGATGCCGAAGCCCCGTTTTTACCTTAGTTTCACAAGACATCTGGACCTGGACACAAGAGAACAGCAGGAAAGCCCAGCGACCCACGGAAGCAGGACACTGGTCTTGCTCTCCCCCCACCAGCATCTCCCCCCACACGCACAGCCCAATTAACTTACCGAGGTAAACGAAGTAAGGCGAGAGGATGCTGCCCAGTCTAGAGGCCATGGAACTTGCTCCCACTCCCATGTTTCTCACTACTGTCGGGTAGAGCTCAGCCGTGTAAACATAAACCATTGAAAAGGCAGATGTGATCCCAAACTTCCCCAACATCACCAGCAGAACAGACAGAATATCTGAAATCAAAAGGCAGTACAGATTTCAACAAAGCTCTGACAACTCCTAATATCTCTCAATTCCACTGTGTTTGTGTAACTCCTCCCTAATTAATTCCAGCATCTGCTGTCTTTTTTCCCCTGTACGTGTCTACAAACATGGGCAACACTTTTTATTTTATTTTGAATTACTAGGACTCAACATTTTAATTTCCTCTTGACCGTGGGGCTTCCTGCCAAGGAAGGAAAAAATAAATTAAAAAATATAGGAAAACAACAATAATTAAAAATAAGGAGAGCAGAGCAAGAACTGGAGAGGTCCTCTCAGATATCAGGGGCCAAATCTCTGCTCTTGCAAACAATGCCATACACATCCCTTTTTAATAAAACGAACTAAGTTAAACATTTGAACTAAGTTATTTTTTGGTTTCCTGCTCTGGTTTCTCATTAACATTCCTAGCTACAAGTCAATAATTTAATTATGGGAAGCTGTGTTGACTTTAACTAGGACAGCTGGATTTGGAATCCAGATCATATCAATGTCCAGTCGACTCAAAGGAGAAGAAAAAAAGAGAACACAACCCATGTATTACCTGGATAAAACAGGCAAGTTTTTGCACATTCTCTTTTGTTTACTTCTTGATTGTAGATAAGTGTTAAGCAGCAACTCTCCCCCCATCACATCCAACATCATTACCAGTAATGAGTCCATAATGCTATTCATCTAACTGACCTCAAGATACAGATAGTTTGATGTCCAATAAACTTATTTTGTTCTCCCTTCAGTTGCCAAATGTTACTTTAACCATCAACACCAAGTTGGTACAAGTACCTCTGCTTATCAAAACCACTTCCACAAGGATGCCCTTGAAGGTAACTGTTTAAACAACCCCTAAGGGGACAGTCATTGGCAGCTGCTTGGGAGGCAAGTTCTGCAGCCCCCCCAGTGACCTCCGCTTACCAAATCCTGCTTGGTCTAGTCCTGGTTTTACACTGGGACCATACCAAGACACCTGGCCAGGGATGCACCTTAAAGGCGGAACTGGAGTCCATTGTTAATCCCAACAGATCACAAACCCAGTGACCCACCTTAAAAAAATGTATCTGAACTGACATGTTGTGTGAGCTCCTTGTTGTGCAGCAGCACTGAGTACCAAGACGAAGGGCAAAGATAGGAAATGAGTATCTGTATTTAGTCCCCTCGGGACACTTTTCCTCCACATCTGCCCAGCGCGTGGCACTGCACTTCATCTATCACAGATATTTGAGATCAACTAACGATTCCATACGTGAAGGCACCAGCTGAATGAAGAGAAGAACACAGCCTCCCAAGAATAACGCAGCAGCCATTGAATACCGTCGAGGGAGATTGCGGAGCAGCAGCCAGGAGATAATGTAGGCTGGAACTTCGATCACTGCCGAGAGGAAGCAGTTCACGTAGACGTCTCCGTGCAAGTTTGGTGTGTCAAGAGAAAGCCCAAAATAACCAACAGAGATTATCATCCTGAAAGAAGCAGAAGAACGGGATCAGACAAAATTTCTCTTCTTCCCGCGGTTGCCACAAGCGTCTTTTACATCTGTTCAGCACTGAAATCACTATGGAAGGCAAATTCAGTACCTGCCAGGTCGGTTCACAGAATCACAGAATGTTCAGGGTTGGAAGGGACCTCTGGAGATCATCGAGTCCAACCCCCCTGCCAGAGGAGGACCACCCCGAGCAGGTCACAAAGGAACACATCTAGGCAGGTTTTAAATGTCTCCAGAGCAGGAGACTCCACAACCCCTCTGGGCAGCCTGGTCCAGGCTCTGTCACCCTCACAGTGAAAAAGTTTTTCCTTATGTTTCTGCCAACCTATTCTGCTCCAGTTTGCACCCGTTGCCCCTTGTCCTGTCATTGAACACAACAGAGCAGAGCCTGGCTCCATCCTCCCCACACTCACTCTTTAAATATCTATAAACATTAATAAGGTCATCCCTCAGTCTCCTCCAAGCTCGAGACCCAGCTCCCTCAGCCTTTCCTCATAAGAGAGATGCTCCACTCTATCATCTTCGTGGCTCTGCACTGGACTCTTTCAAGCAGTTATTGCCACACGAACCGCCCGTTGCAGGGCCTGTGGCACAGCCACGAGCCCTTCGGCACGGGTGTAGCTCCCCCAGGCGCCTCAGACCCCCAGTGCAGCAGCCGTCCTGGCTCAGGACTCCCAGCCAAGCCTCAGCTCTGCCCTGTGCTCCAGGGAGCTCAGGCCACTTCAGCAGGAGCAGCAGAGAGAAGCTCCAGGGGCTTTCGCCCTGCCCAGGGAAGGCAAAGAGCAATTTTTGAAAAGTCAATTAGCTCTCTGTCAATTAGTTTACGGTCAAGAAGGTAATCACCTCAGCACTTACAGTACTACCATGCTCCCAGAGAAGGCAAAGGCTCCTCCTCCTTGCCTGGCACACATCATCCCCGTGGACAGCGGCCAGCCCCACCACCCCACCGCCCTCAGGGTGGTGGCCAGAGAAGCTGGCTCAGTGTCCCCGGCCACGGGCTGCCCAGGCGCAGCACCGTCCCACGCTGTGCCCCAGCAGACCAGGCTTCAGCACCTGCTGGGTCAGGAAACTGGTGGGGACCATCCCTGCGGTGGGACCACCCACTCTGCCCCATGGCAGCAGCACCAGCCCCGACGGCCTGGGCACAGACTGCGCTCAGCCTCCCGCTCCCATGCCCAGTTCTGCTCGGTGCCCGTGATCATTCATCTGCTTTCCTACAGATGCTTCTCCACGACCACCCCACGGGCTGGTGTCCCACAGCCTGTGGCTTAGCAGCCTGAGGAGAGGGAGGGATACGCAGGGTGCCCCCAGGTCCCATCCAGTATCCTGGTCAGCAGCGCCTGGTGAGCTCTTCGGTGTGTGGCAATCGCTGCTGTCTCCCTGGCTGTTCCCTGCAGCGATGGCTTGGCAGACCCACCACAGAAACAGTCCCAAGTTCATGAGCTCCAACGGTCTCCAGAGGAAGATGCTCCCTTACAGCGGGTTTGCCTTGCAGTCTGTGCGGCCAAGCAGCGTATCGCAGGCGTGTCAGGATAGGAAATCTCCATAAAAAATCTCCATAAAAAATAAAGCAAAATAAAAAGGTTCCATTGTAATCCTATTAATGCATCTCCACACAGGTCGGTATCTCCTGAAGAACACTTCCCATTAAAGAAATCAATTTAGTATTCGGCTTTCTTCCTGTGGTGCATATTGAAGTGGGATTTGACAATGATGGAAAACAGATTTGTGTTAAATACTGCCAATAATGTCTCATAGCTCAAGGTTACAGCTTCTTGTGAGCGACAGACGCTCGTAATCCAACTCGTTGAAAATACTGCACTCCACTATCAATTATCTGGAGTTATTAGGTTTTAAAATAAACTGCACATCCAGACTTCAGGCCACATGTTTATTTTACATTTTCCTTGCAGTTGGCTCACCCTGTTCTGGGCTGTCTGAGGCCTCCAGCACCAGCCCTTGCGAGGCACGGGGCTGCTCTGCGGTGCAGCTTGTCCAGTTCCAGCTGCAGCTGCAGACCCGCCCCAACCTTTGGTCCCCAAAACCTGCTTGGAGTAGCATCCGCATCCTCACTGCCCTGGCTTTCAGACCTGGATGAAACTCCAGAGTTCAGAAAGGCTTACAGCAGACAGGTAATTCCTTGAGCCTCTTCTGTTTGGCTGAACACAAACTGCAGGTTTCAGATTCACCAGTTTGGTTGGTAATTTCAAACAACTGTTTTACTTCCTCTGGTTTCTCAGAAGCCCACAGCAAAGCAGTTTCCTTTGTGTCCTAAATCCAGGCTTTGATGCCTGACAAAAGCTTTTTTTCTTTGATAAACAGAAATGAAGCTAAACATTAATGGATCCTTTTCTTCTCACTCGAGAAGGCAGGGGAGCCTTGCAAGGGAGTCAGAAGACCTTTTGGAGCATCTTTTTATTTTGAGGCTGTGAAAGTATCAGCTGAGCCGATGTCTGCCCTGTGAGCTCCCTCTGCCAAGGAGATGCCCAGGCAGACGCACAAAGCGACACCCATCCCACGGCAGGTGGGTGCCAGCGTCGCTCCTCTGCGGCCCAGGGGCCAGTGGGGAGCTCGGTTTCAGCGATGCCACGGGGAAAAACGGGACAATCTGGGAAGTGCAGGATGGGCTAGATTTCAGCCGCTGCTTGGGGATGCAGAGCATTCCATGTCTGCGGAGGAGGCACTGTCGGGTGCCAGAGAGCTAAAACAACAGCCAGAGCTGGGGAAACAGAGACAGAACTGACAGGTCCGTCTGACAGGTAGGAAGTGCAGAATGCACACACTGAGATAGTGGGGCCAAGGGATCCACACCCCTACTCACTCGCTGCCAGGCATCTTCCCAGGGATTTTCTACCCCAGTTTTCAAGTCACTGAAGGCATACAGAAGTCCTCTCTCATTTTTGGATCACATTTTTGAAGCACTTTTCCCTGGGACATGGAGTCTGTGCCATGAATCCTTATGGACATCACTTTGCCCAAGCAATGGCAGCAAAGTCAACCAGCTGTGGAGGAGACTACAAGGGTGAGCAGAAGGCTGGAGCTCTACCAGTCTGGCGACGAGATGATCATAACCTGGGCACAGCTGCATCTTTTGCAGACCACAAAGATGCTCATTCTCCTACAAAACCCAGGATAACAGTGAATATTCTTGATTCCTGTCTATCGGCACTTCATTAAGCAATTACAGATCTACAGACATTTCTCTTCTATGAAGTGTTCCTGCATCAATGGCAACAGCCTGCAAATATTCTAGAGGCATAAACAGAGTAATTAATCAGGGTGCTGTAATGGCAAGAAATTACCATAAGGAAAACAGACTGAATATCGGAGAAAGTTCTCTGGCAACAAACCATGTTAATCAGAGAATTGCCATCCCAGGGAAAGGGGGAAACTCCACGGCATGATAGAGGTCAGAGATCCCTGGCAAGTATCCCAGAGGGAATGCACAAATGCTGGCTCGTGAGATGGACAGGATGACCCATTTTGCTTTCCCTAATATCAATCACCGAGTCATTTCTAATGATGATTCACTGCTCGGGGAAAGGCGCATCCATTCACAGCTTGCTTGGCAAGGCAGCAACGTGCTCACCGAGGTGTTCCCCCTTGGTGAGAGTATTTGCTACCCAGGTGTCTGCAGGCTCATTCTGCTGCCCTGCCACAGGCCGGGCTTTGCTGAAGGCTATTTGTCTGCAGCAGGTTATTCCCTGTGCAGGTGCCATCCACCCCACACTCCCCAGGGGGAACTGTGATGCCTTGCAGGAGCTGCAGCCACAGCCTTGCCTGGGAGCGGAGGCTCCTGGGGCAGGACTGGTTCCAGGTAAGCCTCGTGTCTGCAACCCTGCAGCTCAGCACCATAGACCCGCTCCTGCACGGCGGCTGCCAGCAGGAACGCTGGGCTCTAGCCAGCCTTTGAAAGAGCAAAGACTGCAAGGTGAAGGAATAAAATTACCCCAACTCATAAATTCTATTTTTACATCAGTTTTTCCAGAACTGGGCAAGCGGCAGTGGGTGCGGGAGCGCTGCTGTACCCGCACTGACTTCCTCCCAGATACAGTGAGCCCCCCGTTGATCTCACCAGTCCTGGCTGGGGTTGAGGCCCCATGTGTGCTACCCCACCTCCTCCCAGCTCACACTGCCCGCACGGCTCTGGCCGTGCCATGCAAAGCCTGCTTGCTACACGCCACCAGATGCGTCATGCATCTTTCCCGATGGCACAACGTGCCCAGTGTTCCTCCCAGACTTCCTTCACCTGCGGAGACGCCGCTGTCCTGCACCACGGTGCCCTATGCAGGAGAGCCAGAGACTCCCATTTCTGGGTGTGCTCTGCAATCATGGAACGCAAAAAAGCTCTCTAGAGCTGTGGCAAATAAATTAATCCAAAGGGTTGGAACATATGCAGCTGCTGCCGGCTGCTCCCTCCACACCTCCAGAAGGCTCTGCCCTACCTGTCGTGATGCTGGAGGTCGAGAACAGAGAAGGCACCAGCTGATTTTACAGCACAGGCCAGGAACTCGGTGTAGTAACAAGTGTCGCTCGCACAGTCTTGGAGCACGCGTGGTGCCGCTGCAGTGGATGGCAAGGTTACCTCTACCCGCCGTCACCGGGAGGCAGCCGCGCATAGGATGCGTCCCCTCAAACACTGACAGATCATTTGCTCTGTGCATCCTGTTGCAAACAGATGTCTCTGTGCAACAGAGCAGCCACCCGAATGCTAAAGCAGTTTGTTCCTGGTGCTCCATAAAGATGTTATATTTGTTCCCAGAAGTTAATCTTTAAAGATTTTTAGAGCGATCAATAACCAGTGGATGTATGCAGAGGAGGCTGGAGCAGCATCCAAGAGCATCTCCCAGCGCAGTGAGCATCTGTGCTGAGCACAGTGCAGGGTGGTGGTGACCGTCCCCGCAGCTTGGGATCAGGGGGCACAAGGGCACTGGAGGGATTGGAAGGCTGGGACACTGAGGCCATGGCACCAGAGGGCTTGAGGGGCTGGGACGCTGAGCCCCATAGCACTTTAGGGACTGGGGGGCTGGGACGCTGAGCCCCACAGCACTGGGGGCTCTTGGCACCTATCCCAGGGGCCACCAGGTGACCTGGGCAGCACAAAGCCAGGCCAGCAGTGGTGGGGGTTCTCAGGATGCACCAAGTCCAGCTGGCATGGGACTGTAGATGGGGACACACTGATCCCAGTGGCACTGGGGTTCCCACGCGCCTGTTGTGAACTGCAGGCTCTGGCTGCTGCCTGCTCCCCAGGCAGGCTATGGGCACACAGATGTCTGTGAGCAGCAAGGGTAAGTTTAGCGTCAATCCGGCAGGCAGATTATCAGGGAGAGGAGCATTCAGTGCCAAGGAATTGGAAAACCACTTCATTTGCCTGGGCAAACAGCGTGGTGCTGGGCTGTACTGCTGGCTGGGACAAGGCGTGCTGAATGAAACGTGCCTGTTTCTGCAGACCACACAGTGCATCCTGGTCGCACAGAGGCCCCTGGAAAACCAGGTGCCTTTGAACAGGCACAGGTACCACCCCGTCACCTTCACAGAGCTCCCTCGTGCTTCCTTGGGCCCCTGCTGTTCTCCTCTGGAGAAGGAACTGGCCCAGGTGCTGCTCAGTCCCTGCTCTCCACAGCCTGGCTGGCTGAGCGCTGCTGTTGGGGGCACTTGCCCCAGGGGCTGTTTTGTCCCCGAGCCCCCAGCACTTCAGCATGCAGTGCTCAGAGAGAGACAGGGTATGAGCACTTTGGGAAAACACCCCAGGTCCCAGCAAACCCCCTGCCACCCTCTGAGAAGAATTTCCATATTCATGAGTCTTATCACTCCCCTCAAGCTGCTGCATGAATGCAAGCAATTCAAAAAGCAGCACCACACAAAGATTTTGAAGCCATCAGGGAATCATTAATATAGTTTCTCAAAGACTCTCTCACCCTGTGCCCATCCTGCCTGATCTGTGTTCCAGCACTGCCAGTCCCAAGGTGGTGACTTAAGTCTCAGCAAGGCCAGTGCCGGTGAAACGTCCCTCGGCTGGCGGCAGGATGGGTCCCAGAGCTCCCTGCAGAGCAGGCACTCAGACTCCCCGCAGTCACCCAGCTCCTCACTCTGGCTCCCTGCTCGAGGAGGGTAGGAAAGGTTCCTTCCGAGGTGCTGGAGGTGGCAAGCACCAGGGGATGCTCTGGCCAAGGCAGAGCTGGAGCAAACTGCCAGGCTGCCAGAGCAATGCTGTGACCAGCTACAAGCTGCTGCAATCAGCCTGGGCAGGCCCTGGGCTGAGGTGGCCACGCAGCCTTTGCTGTTGGCCGCTTTCAGCCTTGCCAGAGTGTTGCCGTTAGTGTTTTATTAAGGAGAGCCATTATCATTTGAAAAAACATTCCAGACTTTTTCAGTGCTTATCCTCGACTGACTCCACAAAACTTGTTGGTGCTTTTATCTCCTGCAGACTAGATTACAGCAACGCCTCGCAGCTCCCCGGCGTGCCAGGAGGACTGATCACCAGCCCCACAGGGCAAGGCCATGGCCATACATGGAGCACAGCCACTCTTGGCCCAGCACCTCACCCCAGAGCTGGTTCTGGGCAGTTCTCCCTCTTGGAAAAGTCTCCAGAGAAGAGTGCTCTAGGTTGCCAGCTTTAATGAGTGCTCCACATAATTAGCGCTCCCTTTGCTCCCATTGCCCCAGCCACAGAGCGCTGCCAGGGCTCTGCAACCATCACCATTTTCACATGGGGTTTGCACCCCAGTAAAGGAGCCTTTGGTTTCCATCGGCTGCCATTCCCCTGTGCCAGGAGGGTGGCTGCTCTTAACAGTGTCCTGGTTGTGTCACTACTCACCCCTTGCTGCAGGCAGTGATCGTACCCCGTGCTGCACAGTAAAACTGCCTTGGCATTTGTGGGGCCAAACATGCCTGTTAATGCTCCACTGGACTGGTGTAAAACCACCTGGGAATCAACTGCTGGAAACCTCCTCCCAGGAAAGGTCAAAAATGCCACTTACACCTTCAGGCAGCAACCACAGCCAGGGGCAACAGGGCTGACACCTCTGCCCAACCCCTTCCCTACACATGCCCAAGGAGAAAGGACCATGCTGGGCACCGCATCACCCCTGCTCTGCAGAGTACATGGCCCTCGTGGAGCCGCCTGCCACGCGTGCTGGACACACACCCAGCACCTGCCGAGAGCAGGCGGTGGCACGGCCAGAGCGATGCTCCTGGGCCATCCCCACTGGCCTGAGCTGTGGGCTCCGCTGAGCTGGGCTGGCCAGGGAGCTCGTGAGCAAGGGAGCTGGAGAGCAGGAGAGCTGGGAAGCCAGGGAGCAGGGGAAATGGGGAGCAGGGGATCTGGGGAACAGGGGAGCCCTGCACTCCCAGGCTCCTCCGCTCACAGTGCTTCCAGCTCCCCTTCCCGTCACATGCCAGCTCCTGTGCCAACAGCCGTGTTCTCTCCCTGCACTTTTCTGCTGCAGGCTAAATTAATTATTTCTAATAAGCCCATGTTTAAATTACAGAACCAAGCAGGGGCCTGCTGATTTGAGGGCTTTTCACTCCATTAGCCTTCCTGCAGTCAGCTGTAGGCCAGGTAAAGCCCTCGACTGCACCCCATGACTGGCTGGGATGGGGCCCACAGCACCCTCTCCTCTCCCGGGTGGGCTTCCACAGCTGAGGGTCTCGGCCACCTCCCCAGGCCTGGGGACAGCCAAAGGGACTCACCGCACATCTGCTCATGTGCCTCGGCTCTGGGAGACCAGGAGCAAACACCTCGTCTGGTCTGTTCCAGTGACGGAGAAGATGTCCCAGGCACCAGGGAGAGGGAGATGAGCTGGCAGCCTCTTGATTGGGGCTCGCAGCTCCTGCTTTGGGGAAAGTGTGATGACAATACACACTAAAGAAAGAGAGTGAATTCACAGCCCGCGCTGCATTAATGAGCAGGTGTTTCCAAAGGGCAGCTACAGTCAGCAGGATTCGCAGCGGCAACGCTGCTTTGCAAAGGCAGATGCTGGCACGGTGGACATGCTGCAGAGGAAGAGGCTGAAGCACCCGGGCAGGATTTACCCCACCCTGCCCCAGGGTATCTCAGCTTTATCAGCCTGAGACCAGGCGAAGCAGAAACACTCACGGCAGCAGGTTCATTTCAGCACGTTGCAGTCAGTGCATCTGGGCTTGTCTGGCTCCCCCCACAACTTATCTCAACTCTTCCCAGATGGCTTTTATCTTTAAACTACTGTACAGCAATACAAAATAGACAACAATAATTTAAGATCCTCTTTGCAGGCTAATACCAATTCACTCCATTTGCCGAAGGATGGTACTTTCCCTTCTTTATATAGCCTCTGTGATTTTCTCAGCGTATGCAGATAATCTCACACTCCTCATAAACGCTACTATAAACTTTCCTCCCTCTGCCCCCTCAGAAGAGCATGAAACCTGCAGAATAACCAGCACCACCCTGGGAGGCCTCTCTGGAGAGGCAGCAGCAGCCAGAAAGGTCTCAGGGGGAGTTCCCAGAAACTGGCACCCACCACTCGCCGCCTTCACGAGCCTGAGCAGAGGAGGGAGGACAAGCGCAAAGCAAGGGAGCCTCCATTTCTGCACGTTGAGGGTGCTCTCCACAGCCACGGCTGCGTCTGGGAAGCTCCCCAGGGGAATGCTCCTGGCTGGGCATGTGCTGGGGAGCATGGGACAGCCGGGCACAAAGGGCTGGCTGACTTGAAATCAGGTCCTGCTCTCACTGTCTCAGAGCCTGCCCGGCTCAGACGGACACCTCGCAGGGGCTGTCTGGAAGGATGTTCTGCTCACAGACCAGCCAGGAATGGTTCTCCTTCCCTGAAGAGCTTTTGAAACATAAAAAGCTCTTCCCATATGGATGAAAGATCAAGGTCTTGGAAAATGTTATGGTCTCTCAGCAAATTATTTGGGGTCTATAGAAATGCAGCCTTCGCAGATTTCAGCCCTATTAGTTTGTTGGGTTTTTTTCACATGCTAGGTCTGAACTAATTAAGCCTTCAAATTCTGACTCATTTTCAAACCTGTTCATTACAGTAGCTGAATAAAGGTGTTCTGTCAACAACGGAACTTTTCCCCCAAACACTAAAATCTGAAGGTTCATCAAAATCAACTTTAGTTTGCAAACTGTTTAGGTTTTGACTTAGCAGCTTTTTTTGTGGCAAAAAGAACGGTTAAGAAACGCTCCCAGGCATCTCTGCTGCAGATTCTGGGAGAGCAAAGGGGGCTGGCACAGATCTCTGATACTCAGCCAATTTCTCCAGCACCGGATTCTAAGCATCCTTCTTCCTCTTGCTGGAGCGCAGACAAAAACTGCATGTTCTTGTAAAAGCCTCCAACCATAAAGAAGACAAAATGGTGTAATGTTAAACAGAGCACAGTCTCCTGGCTATGGCTCCGAGTCCCTGGGTTACACACTGTCAGCTCAGGCCCCTCCTGGCCCCATCACTCTCAGGTACTCCTGGTGTGGAAGAACGTCTCTGGCTGAGCAGTGGGAAGACTTCACCGTGGGCATCTGGGTGCATTGTTCCCCAGACACCCAGACATTTCCATGAAGGCAAATTAATGACAGCCCCTTTCCTGACAGCAGAAACCTCCTGTCTCTCCACTGGCTGCTCTTTCTCAATCCTTCATTGAAAGCAAGAGTGAAAATGAGAGACTGTTTTCCCTCGGCATCTGACCGGGAATCCACCAGATGTGCGGACATCTCGCACAGCTGAGAAGGGGTGCTGGCACACGGGGCTGGGCGCAGGGCCAGCTGGGCTCCAGGGTGCCCAGTCAGCTTTGACAGTGAGACTTCAGGTTCTTTAGGCTCTCTGGCAAATGTCGTGTTTGACTGTCCCTGCCCCAGGGACCATCCAGGATCTGCAGGCTCGGTGCTACGTGAGCAGCTCCTTCAGCAAACATTTCCCAGCTTGCTCCCCGCCAAGTAGCAGCATCTACTTTTTCCAGGAGTTGTCTCGCTCATTACAGGTGCCTCCATCCTGCAGATGACAAATCACTCCCTGAACGTACAGGCTGCACAGCATGTCTCTGGTTGAGTTGAGATTTCACCCAGAACCACATCCCCAAGAGTTATT
The DNA here is from genome assembly GCA_025331215.1 of Actenoides lindsayi. Taxonomy (NCBI): domain Eukaryota; kingdom Metazoa; phylum Chordata; class Aves; order Coraciiformes; family Alcedinidae; genus Actenoides; species Actenoides lindsayi. The sequence continues at coordinate 4,388 of WTSP01023438.1, read as the reverse complement.
ATCGGTTTCATTAGATTAATGATTGCAGAACCACCAGCAGCATAGCAGATGAGGCATTTACTTTTGCATTCGCATACAGTAGCAACCAGTTGCATGGGTTTGCTTAAATCAGGACAAGAGACTGACTGGAGACTGACACACTGAGCCGTGATTTCTTGCTGGCTTTAGCAGCAAGGGGACAGATTTATGATGCTTAAAAAATACCGACTGGTCTGGGAAACGGACAGAAATCTTCTTGGTCTGTGCATGATGACACACAAAACTTTAACCCTTGAATACTATAAAGTTCTTCTCAGTCTATTCTCAGATTAGACTGGTGGTGAAACCCCCTCTAATAAAATGGGGTGAGGAAAGCAAATTAGAAAACATCCTCTCACTGCCTAGTCTGTCATCTGTGCTGCTAATAGTCATGAGCAGACCACATGGTGGGCATGCTGAGATAAAAGGAAGCTAAGAGATTGTTTGTACCGTTAATACATCTCATGATAAATGATGTGTAAAGTTTTACTGCAAGGTCTTAAGGAGGCTGCGAGTAGGGAACACCAGCTGAGGGAATGCCAGTTTGGGGGAAGGATCTAAAGGCTAATCTGAGGAGGCTGGGGAAGGGCCGGGAGCAGCCTGAGCCCAAGGACCAGAGGCACAGGGAAGGTTTACCCCGTCTCCTCCAGATCCATGTGATACCCCAAAGCCAGAGTCAAGGTGTTGAGACATCAGATCTGACAGGGGCTGGATGATGGAGGCTGGGGCATCACATCCACACTGGGGCAGTGAAGACTCCTGTGATACCTGAAACACTGAGGCAGTCAAGGCTAATCCTGGTAGCTAAATACGCTCTTAGTGGGCTTTCTTTCTCTATTATTTTAAATTTTTCCTATGCTATGACCCAGCATTAAACACAATAAAGTTACTTTTCATCCTGAAACCTCTCCAAAGATCTCTGGACCCTCATTCCCTCTGGGAGCAGAGTATTAAAGAGGTTGCACTCTGCAAAGTCTCTGTGGGTGGCTGTTCAGAGCTCGAGCTGCAGCGGTCCCTACCTGGGGGCCGTGTCTGCAGGAGGGGCAGGCACTGGGCAGGGTGGGCTCCCTGGGCCACTCACACTGCAACTCCTCAAGCACCAACCTTTGGAAAATGTTGAGCTTCTCCTTCACAAACGTCAGTGAAACTCGGGGCTTCTCTCAGTGTCTGCCAAGGTTTCCTTGAGGCGGCAGCTATGCACCGGCACGAGAGATACTGGCAGCGTCTATGCTTTCCATGCTCATTCAGGCTCTTTTGGTGCTTTGTCCTTGGGTCGTGGCTGCTGAGAAGAAAACAGTAGGTCACCGTGCCCCAGTGAGCTGGAATGAGCTGGTCTTGGTTCCTGCAGCCAGAGCCCATGTTTGAACCTCTCAGCACCACTCTTGGAACAACCTGAGGGTCCCTGGGAAGCTGCCACCCACCTACATCTGCTTCTCTGAGCAGCATCTATCAGCCCCTGATCCTGCCGTGTGGATCCTGGCGCCTGTGGGTAGACCCACGGCTGGTGACACTGCCAGCCCCTCTCCTCAGCTGAGGCTTTTGAGATTCCCAAGACAGAGGATTAATGCCATGGCTATCTCATAAATGCCCTACAAACAAGAAGAGAACTGAGCAAATGATAAAATGGAGATGAATTTTTGGGAGTAGAGAGATTGAATGAAGAAACAAGGCATTAAAATATGCAGTTTATGCACAGGAAAGAGATATCTTGACAAGGACTAATATTTTATGTGGAGCAAATAACTCACTAGTAACAGATATGCACATTTAAAAACATGGTATTAGGAAGAAAGTCCTGGCTTCCCCTGCTTCTCATCAGAGTCCCTGACAAGCACAACCTCCTCACCCTGCACTCAGCATTGCCTTGTATTTAAGCACCCTCCTCTTCCCTGCCTGTCTCCTTCCCCAGCGACTCTCCTCTGCACGCCGAGCGTGCCGTGCTGAGACGGGCTGGTTGCTCCAGCTCTCCGGCGCAGAGGAGCACGTTCTCCGAGGAACAACCGCACAGACTTTAGGCACAGAAGTGCTCAGCCCACATGCCCCGATCACCCCAACACTCCACTGTCCCCACTGCTCCCCACCACTGAGGGCATTTCTCTCTACTCAGGGGATGTTTCTCGGCTCAGCAGCGTTAGTTACTCACGCCTCGGTGGTTACCGTGTACTGAGACTGTGTGAGTCCACCCCAGAGGAAGACAATGTGCTGAGGGACTTGTGACAACCATGACCCATGACGGTTGGACCCAATCAGGGAGTGATGGGAGTCAGGACTCCTCAGCTCCCTGTCTTTGAGGCACTCTGCCACAAGGCAATCCGAACGCCTTTCTGAAAGTGTGCTTTAGCAGGCTCCCGGCGTGCTCTCCGTGCCAGACCATCTGCCTGTGCTCCCCAGCTCTCCTTGCCACAGCCAGAGATTTGCACAATCAAGCACATTTAACTGTCACTGGAATCTTCCTACCTGGCGCGAGGGCTGTAAGCTTTATCTGCATTTAGGAATTGCGCTAAGCCAGCAGATCTCCTGCATATTTGCTCTTTGAAACCGTGCTATGAAAAGCTCTGGCAGGAGGGCCACATAAAGGGAAAGCCCTACATCTCCAGCCTACAGATAAAGCTTTGCACCATACAAGACATTTTGATATTTTATGCTACAATTTGGCTCTGCTCCAGAAGAGCTCTGAGTTATCTTAAGCTTTGTAAATGCAGAGCTAAAGCATTAGCAGGGGAACTGTTCCTAAGTCAAGGCGCACAGCAAAAAGGGTTCTTCTGGGGTACTGTCCCTCGGGCTTTGGGGGATAAGTGCATGCTTACACCCCCCCGCCCGGGGGAACCGCTACACACACACCAGCGCTAAGCTGAGGGGCTTACTGAAAAACTACAGCACAGCTATTCATCCAAGCTCCTAAGTACATAAAAGCATCAAAAAGTAAAAATGTATTTTAAACCTATGGCGATTAATTAGGATGATGGATGGGGACACAAATCTGGTTACATCGCTTCCTTTGCACAGATGCAGAAGCCGTTCTGAGCCGAGGAATCTGAGATGCTCGGAACAAGATGTTGCTCTGGATGGTCGGGCTGAGAACGGCAGGAGGTGAGACCGCGGCTACCGAGAACGTGCGAGAGGCTCTCGCCCACATTAGCACAGCCAGAAAGGTGCAAGGGAATCAGGTCTGCGTTCGCGCCCACCCTGGGTTGCCCATTTTTGCAGGAGCGGATGGTAGGAGCTGAACACCTAAAATAGGCAGTCTTGAAATAATCTTGAAGGAGAGAAGAGAGGCAGCTGCTCAAAGGCTTGTGCCAGCCTGGAGCATGAAACTCTCTCGGGGAAAGGTGCCGCAGCAAAGGAGACACTGCATCTGATCAGGAAGCTCAGTCAAGAGCTGGAGCATTTAAACAGCATAGCGAAGAAACCAGGAAACAGAAAACAGGGAAGAGCAAACGGCTTTTAAACAGAGGAAATGTTCTGCTCTGGAGGAGGAGGACTGGAGAGGGAGGATTAGCCAGCTATAAATACAAGCAGCACCAAGTTAAAAGGCTAATTAGAATAGCAAAAAGAAATACAGCAGCACATTTCAGAGACTATTTCAACTAACAAAGAGTTTTTCAAATCTGTTTGCAGAAGTGAATATGAAAGAGAAAATTGGATCCCTGTGAAATGATTTCAAGAATTGAAGGAGGAAAAAGGTACTGGCAGATCTCTTAAACAGCTAGTCAAGCTCCCTGACATCTTCATCTGTGGCAAAGGTAGAGGAAAAGATGACAGGCCTCAGTTTTCATGTCTTGGGAGGAAAAAAGAGCCAGTACCAAAGGATGTGGCACAAAGGGAAAGGCCAGCCATTCTTCCCCAGGCAGCCTGGAGAGAAGCAGCAGCCTCATTATTTCAGGCTGAACTGGAAGCCACAGGGTCTGCGGCAGCCCCGCGATGCTGCGCATGGGGGGCACAGCATCTCCCCCCCAAGCCCTGCCCTGGGCTGCTCCTGGGGAGGCTGTGGGTCCCCAGGGTCACCCCGGCTGTGGCTGCACAAGAGGCAGCTCACGGGGCACCACAGCCTGCACTGAGCAAACCACGGGCTGAGCCCGTGCTGATTCATAACCTACAGCCCCAGCATGTGCCAGGCATAGCTTTTAGCTTCCTCAAAAGCTGGAACAGACTGTCCTCAAGTTCCTAACCTACTAAAAGTTTACATACACACATATACATGTATGTACATACATATATATCCATAAATACACATCACTCCTGGCTGGACACCCCCACCCACCTCATCCTGCCCTGCTGCACAGCCGCGCCCTGAGCTGCTTTGTCTCCAGCGATGCATGGACAGTGGTCTAAATGCTCCTGGAGCTGGAAGCCCTTCTGGCGAGGCAAGC
>WTSP01023437.1:0-33363 GCA_025331215.1 Actenoides lindsayi | reverse complement strand
TGGAGTCCCCGTGATCCCTGGAGGGGTTTCCAAGCCCCCCATGGAGCTGTGGTGCTGAGGGCCATGGGTCAGTGGTGCCCTGGCAGTGCTGGGGGAACGGGTGGACTTCATGAGCTTAAAGGTCTCTTCTAACCCAAATGATTCTGTAAGTCTGTGACAGCCAGGGAGCTCCTTTTCCTACAGAGAAAAGAGAATGGAAATGATGGTGGAGGAGCCTGGCTTGCTGTGGGGGCAGCAGGGCCACTGCACCACTTCCACCAGACCCCCTGCCCCTCAGTGTGGGGCAGAGAGGAGCAGTCCCTGCCTGGCTGGGGCTGCCGTGTCACCCTCGGCACTCAGCAAAACAGGATGAGAAATCCTCCTTCCTCTGTGGATGCTGGAGGTGGCTGCAGAGGAAGCAATTCCATTTGTAGCCCCATAGGAAATGAAGTCAGCAGGAAACGGGCCGAGGCTGCCACTCTCGGGGTGGCTGGAGAGGCTCTGCCAGTCCAGCTTCCCCCGCCACCACCCGCAGACTGTCTGGGGGCACCGGGTGGGATTCCTTCTCCTTTTCTCCCCACAGGAGCTCGGAGTGTTGGGGACGCATGCCCCAACAGGGTGGCTGCTGGGGGGCCAGTGGTGGGCGGTGGGTAAGAGGCGAGGGCAGGGGCCAGCCTGCCCAGCAGGACCTGCCTGGGCACGAGCGATGCTCTGGAGGAGGTTCCAGTTTGCCTCTCGTGGTCGTGTGTGTGTTCGCTGAGCCAGCAGCTGCCTGCCAGTAGTCTGATGCTTTCTTTCATGTCTTTTATCAGATCTGTTGGTTTTCAAAGGGTAGTTAGACCTCAGTAGTGGTGGAGCATCAACCTGCTTGGAGATAGGATTTTTTTCCAGCAGGATGGGGGCACAGCAGTATCTCAGGGCAGGATATCATCCTTGTGTTATCAGGAAAACAGCACAGAAAATCTGCCTTTGAACCTACATCCATCTGGGTCCTCATTTGAATTAGAGATTGTGCAGTTGTTGGGAGGAGAAGGATGGTGGCTTTGAGCCCAAGTCATGGACTGGTTTGGTCTGGCTTGGATGAGGCAGCTTTGGACCACGGTGGCTCTCGGTCTGCATTGCAGCCTGAGCTCTAAACACCCCCAGCCCAGAGGAAACAGGGTACCCACTGGTGGGGGTTACAAGACCGTAGCCTGACCGGCCACATCTCCTGGTCTGCAAGTGCTGAGCGTCCCTGGCTCCAGGAGCAGCTGCCCCTTGCCTGGTCATGTTGTGCTGGGTGAGAGCAAGGGACAGGGCTCGTGCCCACGCGCGATGCTCAGCCTACAGCAATTTTATGTAAAGGTTTGTAGCAGAGCAGGATTAATTAGGTGTTAATTAGACCCCAGCCTCCTTTACAGTGTCAGGTTCTGATCTCCTGTTTGGCTTGAACACAGTTAAGGCACTAATGGCAGAAACAAGGTGGAATTGAGGTGCTGCTGGATCAGTTACTGAGACCAAGAACTGCACGAAACTATGGTTGAAACTGCTCTGCCCTTGTCTTCCCTCTTCCAGGAGACAGCTCTGGAGTGCCACTTTGGGACAGACAGGACGTTCGAAGCCCGCTGGGTGAACTCCTCTGCCGTGGAGTGCAAACACGTGCTGGTGAGTCAGGGGGTGATGCCACCAGCCCCTGCACCCCACAGCATGGGTCAGCTCTGAGGGCAGGGAGGGTCTTGTCCCTGGCACCCCACCTGGCGCTGGGACGCTGTCTCCCCTCCTCCCTCCACTTCCAGATGAAAAAAAGTGCAAACCAGGTTCACCCTTCTGGCAAGAGGCGTTTTTTGTGTGCTGATGCTGGAAGGGGGTTCACGAGTCACCGACGCTGCGTCATCTGCTCCGTGGGTGTCTCAGTGGCTCCAGCCCTGGCTCCACTGGGCTTTGGGAAGGAGCTGCTTGTTTACCTTTCTAAATGGAAAGAGTTCAGTTCAGGCAAAAAAATTGGCCACCTTTCAGTGTTGCTATTTCTGTAGCTTTATTCTGAACTGGGACTTGGCCTGATAAAATGCTCAGACGCTCACCGAAGAGCAGTGTGTGGCTGTTGGAGGGCAGGCTGCACCTCTGAAATGCAGCACACGTTTGGGCTTCCGCTGATGGGAATATTGTGGGTAGGAGCTGGAGAGGAGCCCTTTCCCATCACATCACCTGCAGAACTCTGTATTGTAGCCCAGCACTGAAAATGTGCAGACTGGCCAGTCCGGGAGTTTTTCTGTCCATTTCTACTAAAAATAGCAGCAGGCCAGGGCTCTGCTCTCACTGCAGTGTGTGCGGTGCCCCGGTGCCCTGTGCTGGGACCGCAGCAAAACAATTAAAACAGAAAACAGCCTTCCCTCTCTTTCTGCCTGCTAAAGATGAGACCCTCCTGTACTGAGAAGCAGTGGTCAGAGGAGCCTCATGAGGAATTTTAATCCCTGTAGTGCGCATATGGAACCTTGTATTTTACTAAATTTCCTAAGCTTTTGTCTCTTTGTTTTTTGTGTGCAGCTCCACACTTCAGAGAAAAGCCATCTCTTCCCAGTGAACCTTCAGCTGAAGGACAGACCAGACAGATTTATTGACAGTCCAGAGATGATGACAGGTCTGAGTTGAAAATATTTTTATTCTGCTCTCATCTGGTCAGCTTGAATGACTCTAAAAATCCTGCCAAATGTTATGGTTTCAGGAGATAGACCATGGCTTAGCAGGGCAAAGCATGGTTCTTTCTCTCAGGCACACACAAAAAGCACATTTATCCGGAGCTGCACCCATGTCCGTGTGTGCCCCAAAACCAGCCAGATACCTGCAGACATCCCCTTTACACCCAGGGAATGTCGTTCCCCATCCTTGAGTGCAGGCAGCAGTTGGGGGTCTTACCTGACAATGGCACAGGGGATAGTACTGTGGTCACAGCAGAGATGTGGGGCATCCCCAGGGTCCAGGAGGAAGATAAGGGACGGGGAGGGCTCTGTGCTGACCTCTAACAGGAGCATGGCATCAAGGTTCAGCTCACTGTAAAAGCTGAGGGTTTTTTTCCCTCCTGTGCTGAGAAAGAGTAAAATGTGTAAACACACTTCACCCCTGGCCCACTCTGTCTCTGGGAGGAACGCTCAGATTCCTGAAAAAGGCCTTGCTACATCAGCAGACAAAGGCAGACAACGAGTCAGATTAGGAGTGTGCTAATATGAGGCATTTGGATGGGACCAGCCCGGCCAGTCGGCCACCAGAGCCAAACAACCGCCATGACTGGTGCTGCAGCGAGCTGCGTGCTCTGGCTGGAGGCAGCACCTCTGGGCTCTTCTCCCTCCCCAGTGCCAGCAGTTGCAGTAGAAGGAACTGATCTACCCTAGGTGCAAATGAGCACTGGATGCCTGAGGTGAGGCTTTCTTTGGAGGGCAGCTGTAATAGTTGGAGAGACATTTACACCGTCAACCACTGACCCAGGATAAAAAGGTTTCCCCGTAGTAAATCCCAGTGTATAAAGGAGGCTTATCTTGGAAAGCATTCCAGGCTGGTGAAATAGCCTTTGAAATACCAGCATGGGCAGGCACGAGACACGACTTCCCTGCAGAAAGAGGAGGGTGTCCGGAGTTTTGAGATACAGAGGAGGGGGCGGGAGATCCGCGCCAAGGCTACTTTGATGTGCAGGAGAAGGCGCTGGGTTCTCAGCGTGGGTGGTGCTGGGAGCAGGAGCCACAGCGGAAAGAGCGTGGTGGGATCCCCCCTCCTCCCGCGCGGGGAGCTCGCTCGCTCGCACAGGCTGTGTTTGCATCGCTCTGAATCTGCCAGAATATTTGGAGATCCTGTGGGACCGTTGGGCTGCGCCGGCTCCTCCCACCTTGAGCAGCGTGGTGCAAGTAAAATCAGAGAGGCTGACTGCAAGCAGAGACAGAGATCTGCTGGGCCAGTTGCAACTGGCATCTTTTATACTGTCTTTAGTGGAATTCCTGTTATTAGTGTTCATTATTTCAATATTTATTAGATTTTATTGTAGACTGTGCTTTGGTAGTCCACTGAAGGAATCCCAGCTCTCTGCTGCTAGGTGGAAAACCAACCAGTCTAACTCACTGGGTGGACTCAAGATGAGGGGAAATAACCTCATTTTTTTTGTGGAGAATGGAAGATTGCCCCAGTGCCCGTGATGTTCCGTTGGCACGAGCACAGGCAGACCGCTGAAGGCTGAGGGGTTCGTTAGTTGCTTATGCAGCGCCTTGAGATCCTCCTGTGATCAGAAGTGCAAAATGTGACTGTTTCTTTGTTTTATGTTCTCCTGCAAAGTCTCCTCTGGGGAACGGGGTGTGAAAGCAGCGTTTCCTGAGTGTTTCTGGCTGTTTATCTCAGCGGATGCCCACACTCCAGTGGCAGAAGTCTTTAGACTGGAGAGGAAACATAACCCAGGGCACCAGCTAATGAAGAGGTGGAAGCGGTGTAGGAAAGTGATGTGGAAGCTGAGCTGAGCAGATCTGGAGGGAGAAGTTAATGAAAGGGGCCCGCGGTCACCAGGGGAAGGAACGGAACTGTAAACACTGTACAGAGCACTGCAACCACCCGATTTGTGTCGGAGCGTGGAAGCAATGCAATTGCTTTGCTAACAGGATGGAGCCAGCTTTGCCAAGCAGCTTCCCATGTGGGTGCTGAGAGCTGGAGACATGTAGCATAAATTGACACAAGGTTCCGAGTTTGGGTGTTGTTTGTTTTTTAAAGGGGAAGAAAAAGGAAAAGAAAGTGCTAAATTACATTGCGGTGAGAACAAGCACCCAGTCCTTCTGGGAAATCTGCAGGATGGCAGCCAAGTGCTGCCGCATCTTGCTGCGTGCACCAGCTGCTCTGCTCATCCCCTGGATTTCAGACGTTACTTGGATTAATGGCACCGGGCGGTGGGTGGAGTGGGTCTGTGTTTGACTGCCTCGGGCTATGCAAAGCTCAGGCCTAGGAGCTGATGTTTTCTGTTGTCTCTGATGGTTTAGTGGAGGTGTACAACTGTGCAATGGGGAGTGCCGACTGTTCCCAGTGCCTGGGGAGGGAGGACCTGGGGCACCGCTGCCTGTGGAGCGAGAGCAGCTCCAGCTGCAGGCTGCACAGCGAACCCCCCCAGCTCTCTGACATCTGCCCTGCTCCGGAGATCAGGAAGGTAAGACCCAAACTCTGCGTGGTGGTGCGGGCACTGAACAGGGCCCCGCTGTCCCCAGTTGGGGGCAAAGGAGGAACCGTGCTTTGTCCTGGCACGGGACAGGGCCAAGACCGGTGCTGAATTATTCACTGGCTTTCCATGCTGTCAAGTCACCTGATGCCAAGGGCATCCTGCTAGTGACAAGACCCACTCTTCATCATGTTAGTGAGAAAAGCAACAGCAGCACAATCAGAATGTCCCACAGTTCCTGGGGTTGGTAAAAGTGAGAAAGATTTGTGGGGTCAGCTGAAGGATTCTTATCAGGAATAGTGTTTAATGGAGCGCAGCTGAAACGTGAACGTGAGCCCTATCTCCAGGCACATGTGCTGTGCAGCTCTGCTGAGATTAGGACTGGCAGAGGGTACTTTCGGCATTATGAATTTTGAAATGAGTTTTGTTTAAATTGCAGTTGAATGAATGTTTGTTGGGGGCATTTGGGTCTGGGGTTCTGCTTAGAGGTGTATGGGTATGAGCCGACAAATCTGTCCCTGACAATTAGCAAGACAAGTATATAGAGCAAATCTCAACATGAGCTTCTGAGAAAAGGAGAAGCTGGGGAGGCAAAGCAGCTCATGTGAACATCAAAATCGGCAGGGATGTGGGATTTCTGTTCATTTCTATCACGGGTAGCGATAGCTGCTCAAAATCTGGGTGCTGTAACCATATGTGGAGGGACTGCAGGGTCCCATCGCCTGCCTCTTCACTCTTGTCACCGTGGGAGAGGAGTGCTCCCCCTCTCCAGCACACACCAAGTGTTATCAGCACCTCACCAGAAAATAATGGAAGGAAACCACAGTTCAGGTCACAGAGCCTCACAGGGCTCCGTCACTATTTCCTTAGCAAATAGTAGCTGGTAAATCCAAATCCTCCAGAGTCACGCAAGCAAGGGGCTTTAAATGCCTGGAGGGGTTTCAAAGCCATGGAGATGTGGTGCTGAGGGACATGGTTTAGTGGTGACCTTGCAGTGCTGGGTTAACGGTTGGACTTGATGAGCTTAAAGGTCTTTTCCAACCCAAATGATTCTCTGTATTCGGGACAGCGTTAAGGATGCGACAGGAGAGCTCTCTGTTCCCATCACTCTAGCATCCCTCATCTGGGTTTGCCTCTGCCCCAGCTGCAGTTGAAGCTGTGGTGTGGAGAGACTGATGTTGCACCTCAGATGTGTTTGCAGCTGGAGTAGTCCCTGACCAAACCCAGCACAGAACTGTGACAGCTTCTTGTTTGCAAATCTGCAGCATGGTGAGCGAGGCGGTGGGCACATCACGGGGGGAGTAGGAGCATGAGGAGCAATTCTGTCTTCATGGGGAGCCAAGTGGGACATGGACACGGGCACCGGCTCAGGGGTGAAAGCAAGAGACTTCCTGGTGGTTCTCCCCTGACCTTTCCCTTGGTGCTGCAGATCGAGCCGCTGCGCGGGCCGCTGGAGGGGGGCACCTTGCTGACCATCCGCGGGAGAAACCTGGGACGACGCTTTGGTGACGTCCTCGGTGCCGTCAGGATTGGCAGCGTGCAGTGCGTGCCACTGCCTGACAGATACGTCGTCTCTGAGACGTGAGTGTGGGGGAGCTGGGGAGGAGGTCCCTGTCCCCTGCCTGTCCCTCCCAGTCTCCTGGGCAGGAGCAGGGTGGTGACCTGCCACAGGTGGGACATGGGTGCCCTCGGCCAGGCGTGGGGCAGCCGGTGCTCTCCAACCCTGCTGCAGGTGCTGGGCAGAGCACAGAGGGGGAGGAGGAAGCTGTGGGCTCTGTCCCTCTGCTCTGGTGGGGTGGCGTGACCACTAACCTCCCCTTTCCCATCCACAGGATCGTGTGCCAGACCGGAGAGGCTCAGGAGGCATTTTCTGATATGGTGACGGTTAACGTGAGCCGGGAAGGGAAGTCCAGGGAGCGATACTCCTACGTGGTGAGTAGCTGCCTCCTGGGTATTTTTTTGGTGATTGTCATGCTGACATTTCCTGCAGCCCTTAAAACAAGACTTCAACCACTGTGTCCCCAGCCATCTTAGAAAGAGGATCCAAGGCACAAAGTGTCAGGGTCCTTGAGAAGCAGCTGTCGTGTCTTCTCATCCATGGTTACCTGAGCGAGGTCTGGCAAACCTGGGCTTGCGCACAAGGAGTAGGGCCATAGCTGGGGTGCATCAGGCACAGCCTCGCTTGGTCTCAGCTCCTGCAGTGGTTTGTCACTCCTCCTGGCTGCGGTTTATCTCTCCTGGCTCTATCGTCATTTCACTTGCTATAGCAAGGAGCTCATTTTTCTTCCTCCTCTCCTGCTAAAGTGCCATTACAACCTCTGAGATTTTTTTGAGACTTGCAAAGTCTCTTTGTGCTCTGTAAGTTATGTACCGGGGACTCACATTTAGAACTGATATTTTTTTCTGTGGATTGTCTTAGTTTTTGCATGAGAATAATGTGTAGGGATTAGACTTGAGCTAACCCCATGTCACTGTACAAAGAAAAGCCTTTTATAGCTTTTTACTGTACCATCCCACAAAGATAACTTTCATCTCTGTAAACCTAAAAGAAATCCGTGCATTTCTTCTCTTTCCCACAAGCATCCTCATCGCTGGCTAGACGCTGTTCACGGGCAGCCCCACGTGTCCAGCGCAAACGCAACGGGCTGGGTGCCAAGGCCACGCTGTTTACTGGGAGCCTTTGTGCTTCTGCTGCTGCTGTAGCCGGGGGAGAACAGTCTGTGCTGCAGGCTGCTGGCTAGAGAGAAGGCTTGAGCCCCAGGAGATGACATTTGGTCCCTGGTAGCCATTCTGGGGAATTCAGGGCAGGATTGTGGGGTGTAATCCCACACCCTGCAACTGATTGGGTTTTAGGGATCGAGTTCAGGGTGGGTTGCAGAGCATGCAGCCAGCACAGGCACGTCCTGTCCCAGTGCCCTGTCACAGAGCCAGGCCTGGCAGCACACAGGGAGGGACTGGTGAGACCTGGGCACTGCCAGTCTCGGCTCAGTGCTGGTTCCCAGGAGGACGTTTGCTCTGGGACCCATTCCCCTCGTTTCCAGGCATCCATGTTCACATGCAAAACACCTCGGAGTAAGGTAGCACGGGGGTACGACCCGGTAGTGGACCTTGGGTCTGGGCTTTCTGGCACATTGCTGCCAGGACACGTGTGCCAGCTCGGCCACATTGCCTGCTGCTGGGGGACAGAGGGGAGGAGGGCCCAAAGAGTGGGAAAGGGCTGGGTGGCTGCTCCACTGGCTTTCAGCAAGCAAGGAAAAGCCCTCTCAGGAAACACCTGTAAAAGCACCAGTGCTAAACAATGCAGGAGGAGCAAAAAGCCAGTTGAGAGGAACTAAAGCTGGGTCTGTGACAGCGCTGTGCTGGCAGCTCTGGGCAGGCTGTCCTGCCAGGAGCAGGAGCGGGGCTGATTTCTGCTCGGGTGGCACAGCAAAAAGCTGTGTTGTGTCTGCTTATTTCAGCAAAGCTTTGAGAAGAGGTGAGGGAGTGCCCTGCTTTGTGCGTGTGTGTGCCGGGAATGAAGCTGCACGACGTGTAGCTGGTGCTGTGTTCCACACCAGAACTGGCTTCCACACCCTTTGCTCTTTAGTTTTCTTGATTCTCCTGTCACATACGATGGCAATTAGGTGGAGTAGACTATGCCGTGCAAGGCTGGTCTTGGTGAGACATGAGCTTGAGCACTGCTAGTGTTTTACATGGAAAAGTTTAAAAGAACTTTTAGAACTGCCCTTCCAAAGAAGATCCTTTGTAAGATACCAAGTATCATTTGTGTGCTACATCTTTCAAGGTCCCCATTAGACCTATCTAGAAGAGACAGGATTCAGTGGTAATTCAGCTGAGAAGGAAGGAGAAACATGATCAGGAGACTTCTCCAGGACATCACAGCGGGCCATGGAGGAGCCCAGTTTGCAGAAGTTGCAGTGGAGGCAGTTGGTGCTGGCAGCACGCTGAGAGCTGTAGCCACTGCTTCGTGCCGAGAGGAAGAGCTGGAGAGCTTTGGGGAGCACAAATAATCTTGTCTGCTGTTGTTGTAACTGTGTGTTTGAATGTGTAGGTTAAGGGCCAAGGGCAGGAGACAGCTGCCTGCAGACACTCAGAGAAACACGAATGAGCAGAATAAATCCCGTGGAAATGGGTAATGGTCAGAGACAGCAGAGGAAATGGCTGTAGAGGAATAAAACAGCCTGAGCGTAGGACAAGGGCAAGGATAGCTATTAATAAGCCTGTTTGTGTGGCTGGGATTGACAGGAAAGGGCATTAGCACCAGGCAGTGAAGCAGCTCAGCCCACGTTCTCCAGCTGCCCCGGCGCAGCGGTCTCTGCGGCTGCGGCGAGGGACGGGCCGTGGTGGGGAGCAGGCTGCAGCCAGCTCTGAAGCCTGGCACGTCCCCTGCCTCCAGGGTCCACAGTGTTTGACAGGGAGTTATCACGTACCTTCAGGAAGGGTCTTGAAATAATTATTTGCTCTGCCCTTGGTGTCCTGCTCAAACCGAAGCAGGGAGGCTGCCCAGCGGACTCTCCTGGGTGCTCTGTGTATAGACGTGAGGGTTCAGTGCTGTATTAGTTATCAAAGCCTTGAGCTCCTTGAGCTCATGAATCTCAGGAACATTTCCAGGGGCTGCAAACACAGATAACATACATGCTAATTTCTGCTGAAAATGGCGAGAGGCAAAGTAACTTCCCCCTTAGTTCCTGTCTCCCCAAGAGATTCAGATTTGAAGCTTCCTTAAGAAGGAGTTTGATACTCAGTTATCTAGACAAAGGTGCCTGTGGCCAGATCTCAAGGCCACTATCCAGAGGGGCTTTAGCATTATCTTCCTATTCAGGAGGAAATGGATCTGGAAGGGCACAGATGGTGGGAGCTGGAATGAATAAGAAGTTTCCTTTTGTTGATGGACCTTGAACTGTCGCCAGCTCTGGGCCCTCCATTGGAGCTCTCAAGGGACTGATGGGATCCTGGGATCCAGTTTGGACTCATGTCTCATTTGTTGCCAGAATTTAGGGACTGCAGAAAGTCACAGAGGTTTTATATGATATCACCCCTCAGCATTTGTACCTCTCCTCTTGTTCTGAAACCCTGCCAGCAAAAGCTTTTGCTGTACTGCTGTTTCAGAGCCTCACAACACTGGATGCTTAAATTTACTGGAGCAATTCCCATGTGCAGTGTGGAGTATCCAGCTGTGAAGTTATCAGGCTAGACAACAGATTGCCCCTTTGTTTTTAGCTTCCTGTGGTGCAGTCCATATCTCCCCTGAATGGCCCGAAGGCCGGAGGAACCAGAGTGACCATCAGAGGCAGCAGGCTGGACGTCGGCTCTGAGCTCCGCATCCTCGTCAATACCTCCAAGCAGTGCACTGACCTCAGGTGGGACAGGGACTGGGGCTGGTGCTGAGCTAGTGACAAGAGCCAAAGCATTAGAAAGGATGATGGTGTCCCCCAGGAGATCAGGAAGAGCTGGGGTTAGGGTGGGAGGCACCACTGCGTGCTGCTGCCAAGCCTCGGAGCTGGCATAGCATCCCCACCAGCCTGCTTGGCTGCTGCCTGATCCGTTCCCAGCGTCATTCCAGGCCGGTGTCCCCGGCACGGCGAGGCAGAGCTGCAGTGACACAGGATGGGGCCAGTGTCTTTGGCCCAGTGACTGCGCTGGGGTTGCTGTGCCATGGTGGCAGCGACGGGCAGCAAGCGACGCGCTTTTCGCACACTGTGCACTCACAGCACGCTGCCAGCCCCTTGGGTGGTCTGGGAGCGGGACCAAAGCCCTGGGAGAGAAGCAGATGTGGGCTTCGTTCATGTATCTGCTGGAGGTGGGAGGCACCTGCATGCCCAGAGTCCACTCCCACGGCCACTTGGGCGTTGGAAGAGACCCTCCATCCTGCGTGTTCCGTCTCGTCAGTGGGAAGCGGCAGGAGCCTGCCCTCTCCCTTTGGCTGGGTGGGAAAGCCTCCCAGCAGCCGAGGCCGGTGTATGCTCAGAACTGCTCGGTCGTAGGCGATGTAGTTAATGGGTGAGTGGCCTGTGGCTGGAAGCTCCTTCTCGCCCGTGTCTGCCATCTGCCTGGCATCCGAGGGGTGCTCAGGGCCGCGGTCCCTGGCTCCGGCTGTGGCTTCCTGCACGCAGCTGACCCTGCCTTCCCCCGCACAGCCGCAACGACAGCACCATCACCTGCACCATGCCGTCTGCAGAGCTCACCGCCGCCGTGCGAGTCTGCGTCCAGTTCGAGAACAGGTCTTGTGCCAGCTACAACATCACCTTCAAGTATGAGAAGAATCCAATTATATCAGACATCAACCCCAAAAAGAGCCAGATCAGGTGAGATCCCTCCCCCAGCAGAGACAGCCAAGCCTGCTGGGATCTGCCCTTCCTTTTGTGGCCTTTGTTGAGATCAGCCTCTTAATGTTTGCCAAATGCAAGAGTGAGCAGCGTGCTCCCATCAAAGCACAGAGCTAATCGGAGCGTGCTGCTGTGGCCTGCTGCAGGCAGCGTGAGCTCACCCTGTCTGTGCTTCCAGCCATCCAGATGCAGAGTAGGTCCTGAGCAAAGGCCATGTCAGGTACTCCAGGAGTTGCTGAAGCACAGCCAGGAGTCAGGGACGGTGTCAGGGCCCCATGCACACTGTTGTAGCATCACGCCTTCCATTCCAGGGCTGGCACGTGTCTGCATCTACCTGCAAAAGAGAGCATCAGCTCCAGGCTGGTGGGAGAGGGTCCTGCAGGGAGAAAGGGGCTTTCTCAGCCCTGGGGTCTGACATGTTGCGTTACAGACATGTACAATAGGGCACCCACCACAGAGTGCTTTCTGGGTGCTGTGGGGTACCCAGCACTGGAGGAGAAGAGGCCTCACACACCAGGACTGTCTATAGCTCATTTCAGTGCATTTAGGACATGGAAAAAGTTAGCCTTGGTAACTACTGTGTAGACATGGTGGGTGCTTTAGGGAGGTTCAGGTGGGAAGCTCTATGAGACCCTGAGGATTTTTCTTGGCAGTGAAACTGCTGGAGGATAAACCAAGATTTGCAATTTTGGATTTCAGCCTTCCTGAGGTCACAGTATTTCATTTTTAAAGTGTGTTACTTTTAATTTCATGTCTCTCTGTGGAGCTCTTGGGCTCCTGTTCCTTTGGATACCATGGTGAAATCCCACTTTCCTGGTGGGAAGGGAGCTGTGGAGCCTGGAGACCCCAGCGCTGACCACGGAGCCTGAGTGCCCACAGGACCAGGGTAGAAGCAGCAGTAGCAGCTTGGGGTGCAGGACGCAGCAGGCTCTGACGGTCTGATCCCTTGGAGCAGAGCCGTGTTCCGGCATTCCCGAGCGAGCGCCAGAGATCCAGGCTGTGGGAAAGTTAATGACACGGCTCGGCAGTGACTCAGCCGACCTCAGCTTCTCCCAGGCTTGTGAGCTCTGCTGAGCAGCGAGAGCGGTGTCCAAACACAGACGGGAAGAATGTCACTGCCCGCATTCACAAGGGAAAGCACCAGGGTATTTCTCCATCACCTTGGTCTGATTTCTTATAATTTACAACAGTGTCCAAATTTCACACCACCAAGAACGTGACAGCAGTCACTCTCTCTTCAGTCTGCCTGGTGGCTCGTGTGGCTGGACTGCTCTGGCACATTGCTGGGCTGTTGCCCATGAGGGGTCAATAACTTGTGTAAAAATTCAGCCAGATCTGATTTACTTACCATATTGCTAAAATAATCTGCGTAAGCAAAGTTTAAAATGAAACAGAAGTTGTAAACGAGTCTGCAGATAGGAGAGGCTTTTAGTTAGAAACTTGGATCATAACGACGTGGTAACATCCACAGATTTCAGGGAACCAAAGTCACTGTGTCTGGAGTGGTGAACAGGATTTATAAGTCCTGGCAGATACACCGAACAGATCAAATGTGATACAGAGAAAGGGAAGGTGAATCCAGGGTATGGCTTCTGCTCTCCAGAACAGACCAGCGGTGCCGTTCCCCATGCCTTGCTCTCTCTAGCAGTCTGTGTGTGTCAGGGCCCTCTCGTTACTGTTGTTAATTGAGTGCATGTTGAGAGGCCCATGTTTCACATTCTCCAGGCAGCAGATCCAAAACACAAACCAAATTTCCCATTTTGATCTAAATCAGAAGTGTCTGGGAGATGCATGATCCCTGTCAACCTGAAAGGGGTTTCTTCCCTCTCCATGACTTACAGTTCTCTGTGGGTCACTGCAGGGCAGAGAACATCTCCTGGCCTTGCTTTGAAGGCTTGGTGGTTAATCTCTTGCACCGCTGATGGCCTGGGCAACCCACTGCATGCCCTGGTGTGCAGAGGCAAGCTGCTCCTCAGGGCAGTGGGGGTAAGGAGGACAGTTTTGTGCTGCTGGAAAAGGTCCCTCCTTTCCAGCTAAGAAGCTGCAGCTCCTCCTTCCTTCCCTGTTGTCTGGTAGCTGTGTGGATGTTTGCTGTAGGAAGAAGACTTTGGCTGTTGGATTACAGTTTCTGCTCAAGAATCTGGGAAACATCCCTGGGACAATGACAGCAGTGAGACCCAGCCCTTATACCTCGCTGCTGTGTTGTCCTGTGCGGTCACCCTCTCTTTCTTCCCTTCTCCTCAAAGCGGGGGCAGGATCATCACCCTGGAAGGAAGAGGCTTTGAGCTGGTCCAGAATGTGTCCATGGTTGTCCGTGGCATCGGCAGAGAGCAAACGGTGGGTGTCCCCGCTGGCATCGCCCAGTGACTGGGAGCAGGGCTGTGTGTCTGGTGCCCGAGGGTGTTGGGGGTGTGAAGCCTTGGCCTGTGCTACAGGGTGTGCTGGGAGCAGAGCTGGGGGAGAGCAATTAGGATGTCGGGTTCTGATGTGCACATTCTCCCCTGCTTTCAGAGCTGTAGGGTCCACACCAACACCGTGATCACCTGCCCCTCTCCAGCCGCCACCAACGTCACAGCGGGGGGCAAGCCCGCACCCGTCGATTTCTATCTCAACGGTCGCCTCTATGCAGATGACCGTCCGGCTCTGGATGAGGAGATGTACCCTGAGGAGGCCCTGCACATCAGCAAGTTCAGCCTGGAGTACTATGCCGACCCCCAGTTCTTCACAGCCAAGAAGGAGAAGTGGATCAAGCACCACCCTGGCGAGCCCTTAACTCTGGTTATACACGTAAGAGAGCGGCATTTACAGCTCTGCTCCCTTCAGGGTGCTGCCTGCTCCCCACCGGGAAGCTCTTCAGTCCCGAGTACCAGCACCATGGCTGGCCAGGAGCACAGGAGAGAGAAGGGGGTGGGTGAGGTTGGGAGAGGCAGGAGCTGTGCGGGAGCTGGCAGTTCTTGCTCAGCCTCCTGCACCTGCATCTCTCTTCACCAGGAGGTGCAGCGTGACCTGAGGATGCCCTTTGGGGCACGGTGGCAGAGAGCTGCGTTTGAAGGATGTAATAGCGAGAAGCTAAATAAATACTGGCCTGAAATCAGGCAGGTACTCCAGAGGGTCCTGACAATAGATATTTATTCCTGCAGAAACAGGTCAGGCATTCTTTTGGCTACTGAATTCAGCTCAGTTAACGAGGAAGTCAGGGTGCAGCAATCGAGCGGCTTGGACAATGTGCAATAGTAATTCAAAGGCCATTGTTCACTGCAGGATATCCTCACGGGTTGCAACGTGCTTCACAAACGCACCCCCCCTTTCTCAGGCCCCGCAGACGCATCCCTGGGCTGCCTCCTGTCTTGTACATCCTTCCCCCCTCCCAGGTGGGCGCTTCGATCCTTATCTGCGGTGCACAGCCAGGGCAGATCAAAAGCAGATTTTCCAGGTTCCACGAGGGGCTTGCTCATCCCATGCCCCATGCTGAGTTAGGAATGGGAAACAGGAAAGTGGGGAATGGCCCCGTTCTGGGTTTCCTGTGGAGAGATGGAAAAATGTCCTTGTTGAGGGAGAGCCCTCCCAGGTCTGAAAAACAGCAGGGAATATGGAAAGTAAAGCAGGAAAATCCACTGCAATTCCAACTGCTACTCTAGAGACTGACATCCTGACTCTATTTTTGTCATTAGAAAGAGCCTGACAGCCTGGGCCTGGAAAGCAATGAGTACCAAGTGAAAATTGGCCTTATCTCGTGTGAGATCCAGATTGTTTCGGACAAAGTCATCCACTGCTCTGTCAACGAGTCACTGAGCACCTCGGAAAGACAGTTACCGGTGACGGTGAGTGGCAGGAGCCTCCACGCTCCAAGCGCACGGGGCAGAAGGGCTCCCTGTGGCAGACACAGCCGTGGGCACGAGTGGGACCTGCCGGGCAGGCTTCTTGCCGGGAGCTGCACGGGTGCATGGAAGGGTGGACAAAGCCGTGCCCTTGGCAGCTCGCTGGTGAGTGTAGTGTAGGCAGTATCCCGACTCACGGAGAAGGGCAGCCACGCTCCGAACCGCGGGGCACCAGCAGCTCCTGCTGAGTGAACCGTGCTGGGAGCTGCAGGGGGAAGAGCTGGTCAGTTCTTGTAGGGCTCTGTGAAATCCCAGGCATGTGAGCTTTGGTCACTTGCAGTAATTTTCTTTCTGGCCCTCATGAAATACTATGTGGAAATCCCCAGACAGTCAGCTGGCCTCCTGCTGCCAGCAGAAGAGCTAGAAGTGGACTTGAGAATCTGACCCTCTTCAAGCAGCAGTAAGCCACTGGAGATGGGTCCCTGCAGGGTTGGAAAGTTCTGTGTTGCTTCCCAGGGGCTGCTGCTTTGTCACTGTCAAGAGTTTGGTGTTTAGAGCTGTTACCTTTGTGTCTGCAAAACTCACAATACTTCGTTACTGCCCTTTTTTCCACTTAACTGCTCTTCTCTGCTCAATTTCCCTCATGTCGTATGCAGCCCATTGCCACGCAGGGATGTGACTATGGCTCTTGGTATCTGGGGGGGAAATGCCTCCATCTCTGTGGTCTGAGACCCTGCAGCCCCGTCCCAGTCCGTGTGTTAAGAGTGAGTGGGTGGAAGCCTGCATCGAGGACAGGGAGGAGGAGGTGGAAGGCTGCGAAGGGAGTTGAGAAGGCTGTGGACTCGCGCTGCCCAGAAGAAAGGCACAAAGTTGCAGCACCAATTCACTGACAGGGTTGTCCAGTTCACTGGTTACAGGCTGTGGTGTAAGAAATTCTGTTGCAAACTGGAAACATGGAAATGCAGAAGTAGCAGAATTTCCCAAGTCATTTAAATGGAAATTTTAAACAGGGTATTTTCGGTTTTAGTGAGAACTGAGACACAGGGAAATCCCTTTGGGAACAAAAAGGAATTGATGAGTTTTCTAGTCCTGGTTTGACATAAACCATTTAAGGCAATGCCCTATAACCTACCTGTAGCAGCTCCGATAACAGGAGGCTGGACTGGCACGATGGTCCTTGCCTGATGTGCATCATGGGCAGCTCTCGGGGGCTGTAGAAGCCTCACCTGCTGCTGCACATTCTCTCTTCTGGTGATCTGAGATCCTGTTGTGACTGCCCAGTTTGTTCCTGTGTAGATGGTAGAGCTCACATCTGCACAGGGAAACAGCCCTCTAACACACGTCCCACTGTTGATCTTAATTCTGACCATGATTTTGTGTGTGCCTGTTCTGTGAAGGTGTTCTTGGGCCAGGTCCCTGTTAGCAAGTCGCACAGGGCAGCAGGAGCTGTCTGTAGAGAGAAGAAGACGGTGATGAAGATGGGGCTCCTGAGCCTCCCTGTGTTTTGGGAGTCACTTCTGAGTAGCTCTTTTGGGAGTGCCTTAGGTGAGCTGAACCCTGGTGTAGTTTAGTCTCAAGGGGATCCCATATGCACCTTGGGAGGCAGCAAGACGGCTCCATCCTGTAATCTGGAACACGGTTCTGGGTGACCTGAGGTGGCCTTGTGCCCCAGGAGTCCTGCCCAGCCCCAACAGCTCTTCCTGGGAGCAGGGTGTCCTCCAGCCGTGGCCCCTTCTGCACCTCTGCCATGTGCTGGTGACAGGAAATGTTGCCATTTAACCCACAGCCTAATTAATTCCCCTTACAAAAAATTGTATTGAGTAGACCAGTCCAAATAAACAAGAGAAGCTTGCTGAAGCCTTCAAACCCATTTTCGTTCATGACATGTTTAAACACTGAATTAAACAGCAAGTGTGGGATTTTTCCTCTGGCAAACGCAAAAGGTTGTGTTGGTGAGGAAAAAAAAAAGACTTGAAATGCATCGAGGACTTGCCTCATTGCAGCATTTCAGATGAAGGAGGTGGAAATCTTGAGGCCAGGCAGGATGCTGTGCAGACTGTCAAGCAAACCTCAACAGATGCTTGTGCAGTGCTTGCGGCTCCTCGTCCCCCTCCAGCATCTCAGCTCATAGCCAGCGTGCGCCAGGGAGGAGACCAAAGCTCTTAGGGTTGGACGCTGCCTGGAGGCACCACCCCAGAAACTTCCAGAATCCACCTGAGGTGAGGTCTGGTACATGGGCACTTTGGGGCTTGGAGCCACAGGAGCCTGGCCGAGTGGTCCTGCACTGATGATAAGAGGCGGTGAAGGTTTTCCCACCCCTGGTGATGTTGGCCAGCGTTGCCCACGACAGGTCAGTCTGACCTCTCCTGCCCTGGAGGCAGCAGTGCAGGGGCACATCCCCAGCCTTGTCCGGATGCCTTCGGCTGGCATCCTCAGTGCCCTCACCAGCCCTCCCGAGAGCAGGGCCTTCGATTTCCTGGGGGGCAGGGAGCTGTGTGGCGTTTGCTGCGCGGACATGGTGGGAAGGCCCTGCTGTGGCACTGCTTTGGCCCCGCTGCTGAGAGGTGACTGCAGCCTTACCACAGCCTGCGCCTTTCCCGGGGTGCTCTGTGGCGCAGATGTCATCATAAGAATATTCCATCTCTTCCCTACTTTATTTCAGATTGATTTTTTTTTTTCTCAAGTTTTTCTTGCTTCTCATTCCTTGAGAGAAGTGAAACTCACATTTCCAGAAAGAGAAGACTAGCGTGGTCATGGGTGTTCCTTATCAGATGATGGTGTTGAACTCTTTCATCCCAGGGGCCTAGAGAGCCCTGGATAAACAGTGCCGAGTCCGCTCACCAGCCGGCCTGTGATGTGTGCTGGCCTCTTCCCTTCTGGTGGTCAGGAGGCTGGACTGAGCTTGAGTGGTTTGTGCTTGGTGTCACAAGAGGTACATGCTGGGAGCAGAGCCAGCACCTCCTGACACCCAGTCCACTGCTTTAGCCGCAAGATCATTACTCGTCTTTGGTCTCATTATGATTTATTTTTATTCCCTTACTTTATTTGTATTTCAAAGACTTTAGAGTTTCTTTACCCTCCTTCTCCCGAGCGGCAGCAGTTCTGCTTTTGGAGAAGAGAGTGCAGCTGGGACTCAGAGGCCATGGCAGAGTTGGATGATTCGTGGAAGTGATTTTCTAGCACAAGCAGTACTGTCAGTGCTCTGTGGTATGGTCAGCAATCTGAGGAGGGGTTGTCTCATGCTCTGGGATGGGTACAGAGGGCTGTAATGGGGGCTGGAGTCTATGGCTCTGCCACCGAAGCCCTGTGGTGGCCCTAGGATGGGCCCCACTGCGGTACCACAGCCTGCTGTGAGCCGGCCTCGGCGTTCCACCAGAGCACACAGGAAGGGAGTTGGACATTTCTGAGACACACGAAGTCCTGAGGTCCAGCAGTGAGAGGCGCAGCCCAGCCTCCCCACAAAGCTAGCGTGGTCACTCCGTCCATGGACGAAGGTCTGCCGAGCGCTGCCCCATGGTCCCTCCTTGTGCAAGCTTCAAGTTGTTTGTCAATGTGCTGCTCAGCCGCTGCTTTCCTCCCTCCTTTTCCCTCTCTAGATCCAAGTTGGAAAGTTCAACTACACAATTGCGATGCTGCACCTTGGGGGAGGAGAGACCGCAATCATCGTCTCCATTGTCATCTGCAGCATCTTGCTGGTCCTCTCTGTCGTAGGTAAGGGAACAGAATGGTGACTTGCCAGGCTGTGCCCAGGTTTTTTCTTGTTGTTTGTGGAGGGGTGAAGATGACTGACTTGCATGTTAGGAAATCTCCAAGCGCTGCGATTGTGCAGTATCTGAGACCGGTTTGGTGCACCAAGTAGACACTCCTCTATGCACCTCACCGAGCCAGGAACAAAGCTTCCTGCAGCACGGAGCACTTGAGTTCTGCTCTGTTCCCTGGGACTTTGATATTTATGTCTGTAAACTTACCATTTCCCCCAAATACTCAGCAGCTACTACAATACAGAATAAAGAAGGGTGTGAGAGACTAGTCTTGGACCTGTACTGACTGGAACAGGGCTCACTCACGGGCATGACTGTCCCAAACCACCCTGAAAGTCCACCAAGCCCGAGATCCTGTCATCAGTAACAGCCAGTGACAGGCGCCTGGCAAAGAGCGTAGAGAGCAGAGCAAGTGTCCTTAGCGGCAGATCTGGAGCACACAACCCTCTGTGACTGGAAGCTGTGCAATACACCTGTGTCCTCTGGCTGCGGTATCTGCTCATCGCATGCCCAGAATGACTGTGCAGCAAGGAACCCGTCAGCTCACAGCAAATGAGGCGCTTCTAATAGGGATTTAATTTATTTTTAATAAAAGTTATAATGCACGCTGTTTATAAATGCACCACCCGTCATTAGAAACATATTTGTGGAGGCATGGGAAGACTGTCAGACATGAACACTGTCGTACAGGTGGTAAACATCTTAAAATCTGTATTCATTAATCAGCTGGAATACATTAATGTACAGCGAAGCTGAATATAGACAGGCCAGACCTAAACTGAAGATGACAGTTACAGCATGATCATTAAATTCCAGCTGGTTTTACTTATTTACAGATAATTGACAACTGCCCGATCAGATACCGGTCCTGTTGTAGGTGTTAAACCAGCAGTGAGTTTAGCTTTCTGCACCCGTGTCACCAGATGACCACTCTGATCCCCGCTGCAGCTGCTCCCAAGCCCCAGTCCAAAAAGGCCTGTTCCCTTCCTCTTTTCCAGCTCTCTTTGTGTTTTGCACAAAGAGCCGCAGAGCGGAGCGCTACTGGCAGAAAACCCTGCTCCAGATGGAGGAGATGGAGTCACAGATCCGGGAGGAAATCCGCAAAGGTAAGTCACCGTGCTGGGCACCGGGGAGGAGCCAGGGCCAGGAGAGAGATGCTGCAATAGCCGGGCTGAAGCTCTTCCCCTTCTGCTCTGTGGCAGTTCACGGAATTACTTGCTGGAGAATTTCTTTCATCACCTCTGAGCTTCAGCAGGGTTTGTGAATGAGGCTCAGTGGCTGGAAGTGTGGCTCTGCTGCTGTCTTGCTGCCTGATGTGGGCAAGCCACTGATCTTCAGTGCCAGTCGTTCCCCTGCCTCGGGGTTAATGGCCCTTGGCCATGGCAGAGGGTTACTTGAAGGCCACACTCATCTTCAGTGTGCGTTGTGATTGGGTGCAGCCAGAATTGCAGCACACTCCTGCTAGAGCAGTGGGAGAAGCAGCCCAAGCACCTGCATCTGCTGTCCCCGCAGCGTGTGACTGTCTGCGGGAGGTCCTTCCACAGAACCAGGCTGGGGACCGGACTGGGCTCCTGGGGGCAGGGAAGATGTTCTCGCTGTCGGTGCTGTGGGACGTGCTGGAGTGCTGAGGGTTAAAGTTTGGTGGTAACCTGCTGCTCCCCCTGAAAACCCTGCTTCAGCCTGCTGGAGGGGAAGGCTGGAGGAGGCAGAGAGAGGAGACATGCCACGCGTTTCAGTGCCAGCCTGCTTGCTGTCCCAGCTGGTGCAGCATCGGGGCTCTTACCATCTGCTGGTGTCTTTGTGTCAGGTTTTGCGGAACTGCAGACAGACATGACAGACCTGACCAAGGAGTTAAACCGCAGCCAGGGGATCCCATTCCTGGAGTACAAACACTTTGTCACCCGAACATTCTTCCCCAAAGTAAGGCGATACCGCGTTTCATGGGCACCTAATCTCTCACAGGTCCTTCCTAACCGCATCAGGGCTCTGCTAAAGGGTTATTATAGTGTAACAAAATCATTCAACTGGTTTATATTTAGTTGTCATGTATTTCAGCCTCAATTACTGTCAAAAGTGGAGTGGCAGCTCCTGGGGTGTAAGTAAGGTCGGGCTCACTCGCACAGGGCATGAGCCTGGCGGCAGCACTGCTCCAGGAGTCACTCTGGGTCGCCCGTTTGGTGCCGCTGGCCATCTCTCGCATGAACAGAAGGTGCTGGGGACTCCCCCCTGTTCCCAGGGGCTCCAGTGTCACTGCACTCTGAGGCTGAAGGGTGTCTGAAGGATGTTTCTGCTGTCAGTGTCCAGGAAGAAGGGGCTGTTTGCTCCTTGCAGCGTGCCACCCATCTTTCCCCTCTGCTCTGCCTGTCCTCAGGAGCTCGTTGGATGTCTCTGTCTCGCCCTTTCTCCCTTCTCCATCGAAGGCTCCCCATAAGACACCCAGTCCCAGTCTGTCTGCCCAGTGTCCTCCTCCAGGGCCGCAGCAGACGTGCTGGTGCCATAATTCCCATCCCCGGCTGCTCCACTGCGTTGCTGTGCGCCCCGAACAGCGGCTGTATTTCACCCCTGAGGCAGCTGCATTTCAGTGGTGAGGAGTGAGATGATGATTTATGACTGCAGCGTTTCATTAGCAGTTATTACTCAGGTTTTGAAGTTATCCAATCTCTATATATCTGCACACTAGAGTCTTTAAGATTCAGGCAGCTATATGAATGTTAGAGATTTAAACATTTTCCCATCTGTTTCAATAGTTACATATGTTAAAACACCCAGTATTCCTCTATTTTGACTTAGTCTTCTATAATGCTTTCTCTTCTGGCATTTTCCTAGCTGTCAGATGAGTCTATTTGCAGTCTTCCTACCCTAACAGCCTTGTGTCTGCGCAGACATCTGCCTCCCCCCATTCTTGTGGTGTTTGCTCATTCAAGAGGCTCTTGCAAAGCGTTTAAAGGCTTCATAAACCATACAAATGCATTTCTTCATAATGGGTGGTCTTCAGTCCCGATGACACGTGTCCCCATCTCGCTCCCTCGCGGCGCGTGGCGAGCGAGGAGTTCCCTGGCCGGGTGTGGCCGCCCTGCCCTAACGCTGTGCTTGGTTGCAGTGTTCCTCTCTCTACGAGGAGTGCTACGTCCTGCCGTCCCAGCAGCTCAGCTCCCAGGTGGGCTCCCAGGTCCAGGAAACCCATCCGCTCCTGGTGGGGGAATGGAAAGTGAGTAATCCACTAACAAAACAAACGCCTTGGAGGGGTTGCTAACCATAGCCGCCTGTGTTGACAGTGTCTTGCGTTTTCTTGTGGTGCGTGGGGGATGCCTGATCACTCAAAACAATTATCACATACCAGCGCTGGATCAGCTGTGGCTGAGTGGAGAAGGCAGATGTGTGGCCGAGCTGCTTGGGATGCGGCCGCGTGTCTCACGCAGCTGTGTCCTCGCCAGGAAAGCCTGCCGCTGACTTGTGTCGAGCAGAGGGAGTCAGGGTCTTCAGTTCAGTACCCCTGCCTTCAGCAGGGACATCCTTACAGTCAGGAAGGATAAAAGCTGGAGGAAAACAACAAGCAGAGGTTTT
This sequence comes from Actenoides lindsayi, assembly GCA_025331215.1. Classification (NCBI taxonomy): domain Eukaryota; kingdom Metazoa; phylum Chordata; class Aves; order Coraciiformes; family Alcedinidae; genus Actenoides; species Actenoides lindsayi. The sequence continues at coordinate 10,760 of WTSP01023437.1, read as the reverse complement.
TCTCACTCTGCTTTCTAAATTTTTCTTTAGATCCCTGAGAGCTGCAGGCCCAATATGGAAGAAGGAATCTCTCTGTTCTCCACGTTACTCAACAACAAGCACTTTCTCATTGTGTTTGTCCATGCTCTTGAGCAACAGAAGGACTTTGCTGTTAGAGACAGGTATGAGCTTCAGAACTAAAGACCTGGCAGCTGCAGAAGATTGATTTATTCCTAACCTGTAAGTGATCCAGCCCATGTCTGGAGCTGCACCTCTCAGCTGAAGGTTGAGTTACACTTGCCTCCCAATTTTCTATTAGAAATGGATGGCCATAAACCTCCATTATCCTGAAGAGCACCGAAAGGTACGAGTGACTTGCTTGTCAGTATTTGCATCCCCAAACACTTGGTTTACCAGTAAGAGGGTGTGAGCTGACCTAAGGTCCTGCAGCACTGAAAGAGGGTTTGAAGTTTTAACACCATTGAGAAGGCTCATGAAAATTGTCTGAAATACTGCCTTTGGGTTTGGTTTGGTTTGGGTTTTTTTATGCGAGTTGGCAGTTTAGTCTTGTTGGATTGATGTTGTGTTCTACACAATTCTGTGTTTCAGATGTAACCTGGCGTCCCTGCTTACTATTGCATTGCATGGGAAACTGGAGTATTACACCAGCATCATGAAGGACCTCTTGGTGGATCTAATAGATGCTTCAGCTTCCAAAAACCCCAAGCTGATGCTGAGGAGAACAGAATCTGTGGTGGAGAAGATGCTCACCAACTGGATGTCCATCTGCATGTACAGCTATCTGAGAGTAAGAGAACCAGCTCTCTGCTATTGTGAGCGCAAGTTCAGCACTGCATGCAGCAGTAATGAGGAATGTGTGGGGCAGCTGAGGAGCTAAACACCTCCCAACATTGCCACTTGAATGCACATTAGTGGTTGACCAGCTCCAGTGTACTGAAAGGTTCAAGTGTGGAAAAGAGACCTTAAGTTCAGTTGCTTCTCCACTTCTGCCTTGGTGAGATAGACCATGCAGCAGGACAGAGCACAGATGTTTTCACCGTGGTTGAAGAGAGCTGTAGGGGAGTTGAAAAATAACCAGAATGGCTTGAGGTTTTAGAAAGTGTTCCAGTTGTTTGTTGTTGTCTCTGACCAGCCCACGCAGGCGTGCTGGTGGTCAGCAGCACGTGGTGTGGGTGAGAGCCCTGGCTGCTGGGAGGTATGGTGGCACTGGGGCAGGGGGCTGCTCTGTGCCGGTGCCCGGTGGTGTGTGGGGCTTCTCATGCAGGAGATGTCTTCATGGTTCCACACTGCCCAGAGGGACCTTAGCAGGAGAGGTGGGATGTCTGTCCCAGAACCCTGCCTGTCTTCCAGTGGTAACAAAAAAGAATATATTTGGCATCTCGGAGCACATCAGCCATCCATCTGCTCAGTGCTTTATCTCCGAAGTTTGCCAGTTCTAGTTGGAATTTCCCAGAAGAACTGAGCAATAACTTAATTGATTCCATGGCAGTTAATTGGAGGACACCCCCTTATACCCACAGGGGAGAGCCTTGAAAAAGCCTTTGAAAAATCTCTTTTCCCAAAGTGTTTGCTATAGCCACAGAAGCGATACAGCATTGTCCTCATACATATTGTAATGTCCTCTGATCCCAGCTGATGATCACTTCTTGTCCTAAAGCTTATGGTTTTGTAGTTCATAATCTTTCATTTTAGCTCACGTAATTAGCCAGAATAATGAAGGAAAAGTTACAGGAGCTGCACTGAGGCAGCATGACTACCCAGCCTGTCAGAGCAGAAAAGAGTGAATTAGTGAATTTTTTTATAATCTTCAGTTTTTGTGCCTGTAGCTAAACCATTGGAGAAAAAAAAAAGTGCTGATCTCTCCTTTTGGAGAGTGGAGACCACATGTGAGGCATCTGATCCAACTCCAGTTTGTGCTAAAAATGGACATTGTGCAAGAAAGCTTTCTTAGGGAAGAAAAAAGAAAAAGAGGAAAGAAAGCCGAGTGTTATCACGCGGGTCTGAAGAGTCGGGCACGTTACACAGCGAGTTATGGTGAGGAGCTCTGCGTGCTGGCACGCTGCCCGTCCCTGGGTGCCAGGCAGGGAGGTGCCTGTCACTGCGGGCTTGTCCAGGGCTGGTGGCCGTCCCTGTAGCAGAGGCAGTGCTGGTGCCAGCTGTGATCTGGCTTTCCCCTGCCCCACAGAGGGATGAGGAAAGGCAAGGTACAGACGGGAGCGAGTCTGCGGGGCAGTGGTGGCCCTTCACAGGGCTGGGCTTGCAGTCCACTCCTTGCTTCACATGCTCAGACTGAAGCCATGGCAGTGAAGACCATCGTGGCACTTCACCACAGTCTATTTCCCATTTCTGAAAAGCAAAGGGTTTCCGTACCGGAGAGCAACAGGGAGTTGATTTCCAAGAGATTTCCACATGACATGTGCTCCATGGTGAGGATAGGTGACTCGTTCAGAGGAGAAACCGTGCTGCCCGCTGGAACAGGGAGGAGGAAGAGAATCGATCAGACAGTCTGGAGAGGCCCTTTGGCTGTCCCAGGCAGACACGAGCTCAGATGCGCAAAGGGACAGGGGGGTCTCGGTCTGCAGCAGCAGAGCCGGGACCTTCCCCACTGTGCAGATGAGGACGGAGCCACTGCGGTCAGACAGATGGCACCTCCTTACACGTGGGCTGGTTTTGGCTCAGGGCTGTGATTTAAATGCTAGTGATAGTCAAACGCCTCCCATGTGCCTTGCGTTCCTCTGGTTCAAACTCGGTTGCCTTCAGAGCGGCATTTCTTGGTTAAAAATCAAGGCTGCCCGGCTGCCTGTAGCACTGGTCTGTCAGACGTGTGACGATGGGTCTGTTTTTCATTCCTGAATTATTCCCATTAATCACAAGGTCTATTCGAACCAGCTGCTGCGAAGGTCCCTGCCGTCGTGCAGTGGAAAAATTCCAAGTGCTTGTATTTTCCCTTGTAAGTCAACGCTACATGCTCGAAACATTTGTTTCGTATTAATGCTCTGCCTAACAGTCCGTCCATTTGTGTTTTGGGGGAGAATGATTTGAAGGAGCTGTCTTCAACTGGGAAGGAGCTGCAGGCCACAGCCACTAGTGGTCTGAACATGTGGAGGACACCTGAAGGCAATGGAGTCACCACCGGCCGGGGAGGTTTGGCTCGGTGCGTGCAGGAGATGTGCTGAAGAACTAGCGGGAGGCTTTGCAGCTTGGGACTGGCTTCAGAGGAAACTTGCAGCATTTGCACAACTGATGTAGAATCGTAGATAAAACGGCCCATGTGTCAACTTTCTGCTACAGCTTTGATAGAAAATGCTGAAAAAAAAAAAAAGCCTTTCCCATGAGATACCGTGGTACCATTGTGCCTGACTCCTGACAGCATCGGGGCCAGGGAGTAAAAGGAAAATTAACGTCCTGGAATTCAGCTTTTACGTCTGGGTCCAAGCTTCCTAAAGTTTTGTGTGTGGGATGGAGCTGAGGTTTGGTTCTTCACAGAATGCAAATAGATAATTATCCCAAAATTATCAGGCACTTGGGACAAGCAGCTGTTTTCTGTGCTTTTCCCACCCCAGCCTCACCAAGACATTCTGGAAATGGCTGTAACGTGTTCCTGGGAGGACATCTCTGATGGCTTGTCAGCCTTGTTAATAGGGCAGCAACATGTGAATCCAGGCTGTGCTCTGAACTTTTTTTTCTTTCCCAAGCATATAAAAACCGAGCCCTCCCACGCTCGTCGTGCGTGAAACAGTTCAAGTAATGCCAGCCTGAACTGTGCTTCCCATTAGGGCAGTTATTTCAGTGCCCTGGGTAGCTTTAAGAGCCTGTAACAGTTCAGTCAAAAATGAAAATGAAGTCTCATTAAAATACATTCACAATAGGAGGAAAAAAGGCCCCAGACTGTGTTTTTTTAAAGTATTTTTTTTTGTCCTGAATCAGCACTGATCTCTTCCAGTTAAACTTCCTTTCTCCCAACTAGCCAAGTCCAAAGACAGTTTTGATTCATTTCTAGATGAGTTTTCCGAACAATGCTTGAGGTTTCCAAGTTTGCCATTTTATCTCTCGTTCCTGCCTGCCAGCCCTTCTTTCCCCTCTTTGAAATTTGCTGTCTGATTAGCACTTTTGCAGATTTCCATAACATCCCCCAGTTCCTGAGCCTGAAAGCCAAAAAGGCAAACAGCAATAGTGTCTCGCTGGCAGAGCGCTGTCACCATTTCCCACGCGGCCGGTCCTGGGGCTGGTCCTCGTCCCGCGGCAGCCACAGGTCCCCGGTGGCCACTCCTGCGCTGCCCGGGCTGCGCCGTCCCGGGCAGCTTGACCTGTGCGGGAAGTGCCACAGGAGCAGCCCCAACCCTGTGGCTTGTGCTATATTCAAGCTGTGAAGAGCTCCTGCTGCAGCAGGATTCACACTCTTCTGATGGTTTTGGAGGCAGCTGGATAGCTGTTGGCAGCCCCGTCACAACCCTCTGTGGCCAGAGCTGTGGCCGTGGCCAGAGTTTCCCACGGGGGGAACAGGGCAGGCTGCAAAATCCAGCTCTAAATGGAGCCTTGGGTTGGTCCCTGCTGTGTGCTCACACACGTGGACATGAGCAGAGGTCCTGCTGGTAGCAGGGGGGCAGATCTTCCAGTGCTTCTCACGTGGGCTCAGCTTGGCATCGCTCCAGAGCTCACGGGGACAGCAGGTACTGCAACCTGCAGATGTCTCCATGCCAGTGTCATCCCCTTGCTTCTTATCCCATACTCCTGCCTTCCTCAGAAACTAACTCTTCTTTATGTCATCTGACACTTTCTCCACTCTGCGATCCTCAGCTTCTCTGCGTCCTCACGACATCACGTCTTTCATCAAGCCTTGCTTTCTTCCATCTCCAGCACTGGCAGCTCTGCTGCTGAGCCCATTTTATGCTGCGTGCTCAGAAGGAGCACTGCAGGAAGACATTAAACCCAAGCAGAAGGCCTGAGGAGCTTCCCTGTGTTCATAAAAAAGTTGCCCTCAGAAAATAAAGCGGGTGCACCATTGGCACAGATGGCATGTGCCCACCTACCACCCTGCTGCAGTCTCTTATCGTCAACCGCGCTGAACACAGCCGAATCAAAACTGACATCAGACTAATTGCTTTAGCAATTATAGGGCAATTAGAATAAAAGAAGCACCAAGTCTTAATTAACAAGCAGATTGAACAGGATTTAGCAGCTTCTAACTGAGAAATATCAAAATCATTCGATATCTGTTGTCTTGAGTAGGACTTCAGATGGCAGGAATGTTTGTGTGGGGTGTGTGTGTGATGCTCAGAAAGTGCATAAATGTGCAATAATTTGCACTTGCCTCGTTGGAAGGAAATTGCACATGAACATTAGGGAGAATGGGATATACTCCAGTTCTGAAAAGTTTCTTAAGAAAATAGCTGATGTTTTACTTGCACACGAGCGAAGCAGACAGCAGCGGATCAGAAATCTGGCATTACACCGCGGAGCTGAACCACGTCACAAATAGCTCGTCCCTGTTCTGTTTTTTATTTTCATTGCAGCAGGGTCACAATTCACCTCTCTCCTGTAAGACGGAATTTGTTGAGTGTAAGGAGTTAAGCGGTGTGTTTGCTGTCGCATGGGAACAGCTTGTTGACCCTGATCCTTTCTGCTTTGCTGAGAGCAGGGCTCTGCTGTGGTATGAGAAGTATGAACGCTGGTTCCCAGAGTAGGCACAGGCGGTGGGCTCTCTTCCCTGCATCCCAGTGGCAAAGCAGGCAGCGCAAAGAGGCCTTCGGCTGATACCTTTGTGAGAAGGCTGGGCGCCCAAATATCTCTGCAGGACTGGAGCCTTGCACAGATCGTCGCCATCCTTGCCCTGCTGAGTGCAGTATGTTGTACAGTCTGCGCCCTGTCAGATTGCAAGGAACATCTCTGTGCCGAAGTATGCCAGATTGTCCCCGAAGTTCGTGTGTAATTTCACATGTAAATTAATGCACATTTGTATTTTGCTGAGCATCGTGCAGGCACGTACCCGCTCAGCACAGCTGCGCATGGGCCCCTGCCTCCTGAGCAGCGCCCGAGCGCGCTGCCCGTGAGACAGCAAAGCTGGCACGGGCCCTTGGTGGCAACCCACAGCCCTGCCACACGTGCAGGAGAAGTTGGATGGGGTGTGTTGATGCTGACAATCACAGTTCACCCTCCCCGAAAAAATTGCCTGCGGGTGTTGTCGGCAGTTAAGTCCTCTTCCCGTCTGTGCTGTCACGTTGCCACAAGTCTGAAAACTTCGGAGCAGCCTCAGAGAGATGCTGGTGGGACTTGGAGGGTTGATGGCTCTGAGGACCCACCGAGGGTTTGCGGTGCCTTTGGGGGGACGTCGGTCCTGTTCCCAACGTGTGGAGGCACCTCCAGTGTCCGTGCGGGTCCTGTCCCCGCCACGCTGCTGGAAGGAGTAGCCAGCAGCAAGTCCGGTTTGCTTACTTGGTCTTCTTTGCTTTCCCCAGGAGACGGTTGGAGAGCCCTTCTTCCTGCTGATCTGTGCCATCAAACAGCAGATTAACAAAGGCTCCATCGATGCCATTACGGGGAAAGCCAGGTACACCCTCAACGAGGAGTGGCTGCTGAGGGAGAACATCGAGGCAAAGCCGAGGGTGAGTACCCGTGCCCCGTGGTCTGATGGGCCCGCATCCCAGAGGGGCAGTTGTGCAAGAGGCCGATTTGGTACCTGTGCCAGTGCGATAACCACGTAAATGATAGGCCTGTTGCCAGAGCTCACAGCTGCAGAACAAAGCTTGTAGTGACTGCTTGTTTTCACCGGCGTCCCTTGGTGGGTCACCTAAATAGCGCAGATTACGAGTGAGGGGAGGTAAGAAAATGTGTCCTGTCATCTTCAGAAAGTTAAAGCAACAAATTTACCATTCCTGGCAAGAGGGCATCTTCACTAGCGGCGGGAAGGCGCTGGCTGTGAACCTGAGGGCTCTGCCCAGTCTGATCCAGGAGTGGTGCTGAATGCAAAATGGCTCCCGAGGGAATGAGGCAGGCAGGGCTGTGCGTGTGAACGGCTCTGTTCCCGACAGTGCCTGACTCAAGGGTTCAGCAGATGCCTTTCCAGAGCCTGGGTCAGATCCTGCTTTCAATTACCTGGCATAAATCTGGAGTAGCTTTGCTGAAGTCGGTGGGTTACCCCAGATGTGCATCATTGTAAGTCAGAGCAGGTTCAAGCTCCATGTCCTCTGCAGATTCCTGTTACCAACTGACCTGTAAGTTCACAGCGCGGGCCGAGAGGGGTTAGCAGCAGCGTACAGAGTGTTCATTTTCTCAGCAGAAACAGTGACTTCGTAAGTCCCAGCAGGAAATGTAGATGCTTCTACTTTGCAAGAACAGAAAACAGAGTATGAACAGGGTGTGCTGGAGGAAGGAGAGCAACCACAGGGTTAGTGCCATCCCCCCGCTGCTGGTAACCAGACATCTGCTTTAAAGAACACCTCCATAGTAGGTTGACTGGGGCTCTGAGCAATCTCATCTAGTTGCAGATGTCCCTGCTTGTGGCAGGGAGGTTGCACTCAATGACCTTTAAAGATGCCTTCCGACCCAAACCAGTCTATGATTCTATGGATGATAGTCTACAAGGCAGCCACTCCCAAAAGACTTTTTATAGGAAGAGTTGCTCTTGTTGCCCTGCAGTGTCTGCTGTGGCTGTAGCAATAGCTGTGCATCCCTGAGGCCCAAGGTGGTGTTTGTGGCAGCCTGCAGCCCCTGGCAGCTGCTTGTCCCGCCGTTCAGTACTCTCTGGAGCAGGTTTCTGGGTGCTGCTGGTGGTGGGCTCCAGTGCCTCAGCAGCCTCAGCCTGCGGCACGCTCCCAGCCTGTGTAAACAAGGGAGCTCGGCCCCTTGCATCAGGGAGAGGCTGAGCAATGAGCCTTGGCGGTCCCATTACTCACCGACCAGAGCCAAGGAGCTGAGGACGTGACTGGTTATGGGGGCTGACCTTTCCTCCTGCCCCGAGGTGGTCTCTGCATGTCAGGGCTAAGGCCCATTAGCAAGGCAGCGTGAGAGGAGCTTGCAGTGTCGCTCCCTGTGTCCTCCTGGCTCCATCAACAAGCAGGGGCCTTCAGCCTCCAGCAGCTATAAATCAGTGCGTCTCACTAGTGGTAGAGCCTAGATAGCCACATTTGTTCAGCCCGATTTCCAGCAGCGTGGGACTCAGAGCACACCGACAAGAGCCACAGCCTCTGTGCATCCTTGGGAGCCAGCAGACCTGGGCAGGTCACCCTAACTCAGCCTTTCCCTGCAGAACCTCAACGTCTCCTTCCAAGGCTGCGGCATGGACTCCTTGAGCGTCAGGGCTATGGACACAGACACCCTCAGCCAAGTGAAGGAGAAGATTCTGGAGGCCTTCTGCAAGAATGTCCCCTACTCCCAGTGGCCAAGGGTGGAAGATGTCGACCTTGGTAAGGACCAGATGCATTGGACTAACCAGTCCTTAAAACCAGCTGAAGCACCTGATGTTGCACAGTAGCTCTTATGTCTATCAGAGGGCAGTGGGTGAAGCAGCACTGACAGGAGGGCAGACATCAGGGCAGCCTTTTCCTGAGGATGGTCTTCAGGAATGAGTTATGGGACCAGATACTGGTGGGCTGGAATAACTGGGCACATAACTGGAAAGAAGCTTTAGGATGGGAGTGCAGGGTGCTTGGACTTGCACCCTCTAAAACCTATAGTCTTAACTCCAGAGCAGGTACCCTCTAAAATACCCCTGAGCCTGCCGATGGCATGTTAATGCATGTCTTGCCATAAGCAGCTATCATTGAGCCCAGGGACTCCTGTCCAGCTGTAGATTCAGGTCATTTGTTTACCCAGTGGCCAACTGCTCACAAACTTTAAGAAAGATCCAGTCCAGTGCTGGCAGGAGAAGCCCAGGCTGTGTATGTTGCCTCGTGCCACACAGCACGCTGTGGAGACGCACCCAGGCTGGCAGCAGTCACACGGTGTGATGTGATGTTCAGCATAGTCAGTGCTGAAGGGCGTCTATGTAAAACACCCTGGGCTGGAGCAGGGACAGCTGGTGCATGTGGCGTGTCCCCCTTCTCATATACTTGACCTTCTCTGCCCTGCAGGGAGCCACCACCAACCTGCAGTGTCCACGTGCATCTCACCTGCCTGGTGCTCCACAAGGCAGGTCCCACACAGACCCCAGGGGCAAGCCAGGGAAGGGGGAGATGAGAGATGTGCTCCTTCCCTTCTCTCTGAGCAGAGCCTTTGTGCCCGCTCCTAGCTCCATCCAGGTCTGCCCTAGGCTGGAGATCCCCCCTGCAGGGGCTAACCCTGCAGGCCATTGCTAAACACCTGCCCTGGCTTCACAGAGCCCCGGTGGCCTTGGCAGTGGGGCTGTGCAGCCACTGAGCACCACGTGGCCGGTCCCCGGAGCCCCACATGCATCCTTCAGGCTGGTGTCTCACTGTCCCTTCTCTGTTCAGAGTGGTTTGCCACCAGCACGGACAGCTACATCCTCCGGGACCTTGATGACACCTCGGTGGTGGAGGACGGCAGGAAGAAGCTCAACACATTAGCACATTACAAGGTAAACCTGCGGGCGCTGCAGGAAAGCTGCTCTTCCTCGCAGCCTGCCCGGCCTCAGGGCCAAGCTGCGGTTCCCCCTCCAAAATCAGGACCGTCAGGAACGAGCAGGGAGGTTGCCATAGCTCCGTGAGAGCTTCCGGGGAATAGACATCTGCCCTGGCGAGAAGCTCGTTAATATTGCAACACACTGAAACTAATTAAACACTCTTCATGCAAAACAAGTTATTACTGACAACAGAAAGAGGAGGAAAAAAAAAGCTCCTATTCCCAACGGCCACCAGCTTGGCTGATGAGGCTGATGAGTATCACTCTGCTCTTGATCCGTGCTCCTGCTGAAATCACTGGCACAACTGGCACTGCCAGCCCTGGGAGCAGGGGCTGGGGATGCCATCGACGAGCAGAGGCCACAAATGTGGGGAAACGTGGCGAATCAAATTGTTTTCTCGACCGTTTTTCCTTTTAAAATTAAACGAAACCAGAAAGTCTTACATGATTTCCATATTCCCTAGTATGCCCCGGAGCGTAATCCTCACTGGTCTGTAACAGCGCGTGGAAAATCGCAGCCGGAGCAGAGCGCTTGCTAACGCCGTTATCCACGTACCGGCCGCCCCGCCGAGCCCCGCCGCTGGCCCCCGGCCCCGGCACAGGGGCAGCACCAGCCCCACAGGGCCTGGCTGACACCAGCTTCCTTCTCTTCTGGGGAAAGGCAAAAGAGCACCTGCACACTAATGCTCTTTCCTCTTCCAGTTACCTTCAAATTATGCAGAACTGTGTCTTGGATACATGTATTTGCCTGATGCCCATTGGATTTGAGGCCCTCGCTATCGTGTGTTTGCGTTAGGAAACCCTTTCTCACGTAGGGCAGTGCCCGTGCTGCCAGTTTGCAACCCCGGGAGCAGGGCCGGGCGTGGAGGAGATTCATGGCAGGGCAGCGTCTGCACCAGCGTCCTCCAGCCTCCAGCATCTCCCCAGGGCCATCCCCAGCTCCATGGGAGGCACCACTAAGGGCCTGTCATCAATGTCTACTCTTCCCTTCCTCCACAGATCCCTGAAGGGGCATCGCTGGCCATGAGTTTGTCAGACAAGAAGGACAACACGCTGAGCAGAGGTAATGTCTCAGTTCTGATGCTTAGGACCTGGAGCATCTCTGTGGCCAGGGCAGGCTGAGAGCCCTGGGGCTGTTCAGCTGGAGAAGAGCAGCCTGAGAGGGGAGCTGAGCAATGCTGAGC